>JALPQI010015596.1:0-21904 GCA_025490895.1 Thaumatotibia leucotreta | reverse complement strand
GATTTTTTCAACCCTAGCATGAATCAGATTTAATGACTTTCACTGTACCTAATGTAATTATTTTTTGTTAAAAGTTGCTAACCATCCTACAAGGTTTACATTGTTTGCAACTTGTATAAAAATGCAAATTTATTAAAATTCGTTATGCTACGAATTTTGTCTTATTTCCAGTTAGTTAAGTGCAGAAACTGTCGAACTGTGATACAATTAAAATGTGATATAATTAAATTACTTACATTAAAAAATAAATACATACAAGTATGCCTATTATGCCTAAACGTATTTATTTTTAAAGTAATTTCATTACCATTACAATTTCGAATGTTTGAACTTTGTCCTATTTTAATTTCGCTAATGTTTAATATATTTAATAGTTCAAGTCTTTCGAAGAATAAACAAATGCGTTCACTTTAAAAACTGTATCCCAACCCGCATGGGTACTTTAGGCCATTAGGCCCCTAGGGACCCTCGCAACAATTTAGATATAGTTATAGATCTAGAGCCGTAATAGGCTTATTATTGGTATTAATACGAGGCTATTTATAATAACGGCCCCGGCTTTAATAATAATTACATTATCGGAGAATCACAATGAAAACAACAGTGCCGTCGTGATTGAGGACTTTAAATTACTTAATAGGAATATTATGTTCAATCTCAATAAAATGTATTGTGACTAGGATTGTAACAAAAAAATAAAGCAAATTGAGAATAATTGTTAAAAAATTAAACTAACCTTAAAACTTGCATTATTTCCTAATTTAGAACGCATGCATGCATTTTTAGAACACAATCAATCACCAATTTAATACTTAAAACCTTTGAGTTCACAGACATTTTTAGTACAAATTATTGATATTTATTAGTATTGACTTGAAAATATATCTATCTGCGAACGTCTTTCACGATAATATAATATATGTGTACGACTTCAAATAGTTCAAATGCTATAGAATGTCAGCCATATTAATTGTTTACAATTTTTAGGGTTCCGTAGCCAAAATGGCAAAATCGGAACCCTTATATTTTCACCATGGCCGTCTAAAAACCAAAGAGTGAGAGAACAGTGAGAGAACCAAAGAGTTCAAACTTTAAAGCACTAAAATAACGAAGGTACGGTACGACAGACGCAGACGGCAAATTCTACAGGGTGAGTTCAAATTGGTGATACAAAATAATAAAACATGAATCTATTAATGGTCTTGAACAACTTTTACTATGGGACTGAATATGAAAAATCGAAAAAAAAACCGACACTTCCATAGAAATATTTTAAGATAAGTTGACCAAAATGTATGGAAGCCTCGATTTTTTTTCTTGAGTTTTCATATTTGGTCCCATAGTAAAAGTTATTCAAAACCATTAATAAATTCATGTTTTATTATTTTGTATCACCAATTTGAAGTCACCCTGTATACATGAACATAAATGTAATTATAAAAAAGTATAAACTGTTAACAGCTAACAGATATAATTTTCGAATGGACCCTTAGGAGATGTTCAAATTCTTTAAACGCCTGTTTTAAAACCGAAAAAAGCTACCGACACAACTACCATTTCGAACCTCTCAAATCTTTGTTTTACCTGTTTTTTGACAGTGTGGAATTTTAGTTAGATTATGATTACGTTACGCGAGATCAGCCCTTAAGAGCAAAGTTTTAAGAGCTCCTAAAGGGGTTTAAAAGACCCGTCGGTTTGACAGCTGACATGGGTTGATGGATGGTGCGCATGCGTGCGGCTTTCAGTCAAAACAGCTGTCAAAATGGCATGAGTCGTGCGCGGTAATCGGCGCAATGGCTTTTAGTCACGGGCTTCGCTGTGACGTAATCGGGAATTTATACGTTTAATCTGTATTTTTTAATATTTTGACACATGAAATAAAACTAGGAAAACGGATAAACTCGCGTTATCCGCAGACCATGAACCCTGTAAAGTGATCGAAACGTCGGAATGAAGTTAAAATTAGTTAATATACGCGAGTTTATCCGTTTTCATAGGTTTTATTTCATCTGTATTTCTTTTTAATTAAAATATGTGCCTGTACATCCACAGGAATAAGTTGTCCTGTATGCTTAGCCAAGTTGCCAATCGCTAACGCTTAGTAGCGTATCGCAGTTTTCCCTCTTTGTCACTCTTTCTTATTAGTGCGACAAAGACAGTTACCTGCCTTTTGTTTACGATTGACGATTAAACGTTAGCGATTGGCAACTTGGGTGCTTAGCCACAGTCCTGTACAGTCACGATTGTCACGAAAGTGCCCTTATTAAGGCCGAGTCACACCGGACGCGTGTAAAATTGTAAATGTCATATTAGATGGCATACGGACACCGCTTGCGTGGTGTGCACAACTGTGCTAATATAGGGTGTAATCGATAAGTGTTTACAGGATAAAGGATATAGGATATAAAGGATTCCGTAAATATGAGAGATATCAGAAAACTTTTAACTGATATCGAAAGTACGTTACCCAACGAGTAAAATTACATTAATTACTTTTTCTAAATAGATGAAGTAATATTAAAAATACTAACTTAAAACGCTCCCATACATTTAGTATGACGACTTAGGGTCTCACCAAACCAATCGACGCGGAGTCGGCTTTCGCCGAGTGTTTTACACCACACTATTCGCATTTAGCCGATCGACCGTCTCCGCGGTTGAACACCTGCGTTAAGCAGTCTCATCCTCCTTGCGGCCGTAGAAACGCTCGATCGCCTGCGGTAGCAGTTGTAAAGCGGCGGTCGGCTCTTCCGTGCTCCGTCCTGCCGTCGAGACGTCCGACAGCACGCGTACAGCCGCCGAGTCCGACGAACAGTTAGATAGGACAGCGGGTGATCGGCAATCGTAAATCTCATTTTTGGAGACTAGTTGTTAGAAACTAGTTTGAAATTGAACAGACGTGTATGATTACGACAGTATTACTTCGTGTTGTCAGATCTATTGCAGATTTTAATGTGGGTAATAATTCAAATGAATAAATACAAACGCATCAGTAGCTACTTCGGCCGTCATCGGCTCTTTTCGGCCGTCGTCAGCTATGTTCGGCCGTCGAAGACGCTGAACGGCTTCCGCCCGCTCTGCCCGGTGCTTATCGCAGGTACTCGGCCGTGATCGGAGCCGTTCAACTCGTTCCGGCACCGTACGGCGGTATTATGAGATTTACGAATGCGAACGTGTGCGTTAGGCTGCAAACGGGGTCGTACGAATGCGAACAGCTTTACGGCAAAACGCCGTTTTCCCGTCGAAAGACGTCGTTTCGCGTGAGCCGAGCCGATTTACGATGTCCTCGCTCTTATTGCGTTGACATAAAGCTTTTTCCGTACGCGATTAGCCGAAACGGCGTCGACTAGTTTGGTGAGACCCTAACAGCCTTAAAAGAATGTCGGGTGTCGTAAGAGATAAAACTGTTTGAGATTCGTTATTTGTACGAATACATTGTAATAAAATAATAATACTACCTTTTATGAATTAATTAATCTAACATTTATTCTTAAATAAAAAAATTTCGTATTAAACTAGTCTTTGAATGAACGGCTACGTACTAAATGTATGGAAGGGTTTGAAGTTAATATTTGAGATATTTCTGATTTTATTTCAAAAAAGTTATTAGTATAATTTTACTCGTTGGGTAACGTACTTTCGATATCAGTTAATTTTTTTTCTGATATCTCTCATAATTACGGAATTATAGCCTGTAAACACTTATCGATTACACCCTGTATATGTACACACGTATCCAGCCAGTGTGGCACAGCCTTTAGACAATAACGTCAATAACTAGTTAAACTCGCTTCAAATTACGATTTTGATTATTAATTAATATGAACTTAAAATAATTTATCAATAATTAATTAATGTTTTCCTAGAAAGCTCGCATCGAACGTTTTAAGCCCCGTTTTCATTTAGTGTTCTGAACGAGCATTTTGTTCGTTCTTGGGCAGATGAAAACAGAATTTCACGTAAAGGTGCATTCAAACCAAAAGAGCATTCGCTATTCTAACCCCCCACTCTACGAAATTCGATCGTTACGCAAAACTTGATTCGTTGATTTCGTAGAGTGGGGATAGAATAGCGCATGCTCGTTTGATCTGAACTGAATGCACCGTAACAAAATGTTCGTTCGTCAGCCCACGAACAAGTGGTCGCTCAGAACACCAAGTGAAAACGTGACTTCAAGTAAATACGTAGGCTGACGAACGAGCATTTTGCTATGTGAAATCCTGTTTTCATCTGCTCAAAAGCGAAACGAATGTTCGCTCAAGACACTAAGTGGAGAGTCAGTCAGTTTTACATATACATAGTATAAAATAAAGTCACATTTTCTGTCCCTATGTCCCTTTGTACGCTTAAATCTTTAAAACTACGCAACGGATTATGATGAGATTTTTTTAATAGGTAGAGTAATTCAAGAGGAAGGTTTTTATGTAGGTATAGTATCCGTGCGAAGCCGGGGCGGGTCGCTAGTAGTTAGTAAAAGATGGAACATCTATCTCGCGGCGACACACTGACAAACCAATCATGTGCTAAGCATACTGCTCTTCGTAAGGTAAGCACTAAGCACAAAGATCTTGAAGAAATCAGTTGAAGTCTGTGTTTAATTTGGTGAATGTGTTAACGTGCATGCAGACCAAAAGAGCATTCGCTGTTCTATCCCCCTACTCTACGAAATTCGATCGTTACACGACACGAAACGTGATTCGTTGATTTCGTAGAGTGGGGGATAGAACAGCGAATGCCCTTTTGGTCTGCATGCACCTTAAGTAATGTTATTATCGGCGTACATGTACATGTATAGCTATAAGTACTTATAGCTTCTATGGAAATAGCGATGAAAGTAAAAAATCCGCATATTCCTCCCTTCGTCTAGCCAAACAGGTCCTGCCACTAACATCGAAACTATTCGAAGAAAGTCTCTGTCACGCCAACTACCCTCTTCGCTAGACGGACAGGGACGGATGATCGAAATTGACGGTTTTCGATGATTGCGGAGTTTGGTTAGGCCCATAGGGGGCCGAGCCGGAAGCGAAGGGCAAGGGAGAAAGCTTGAATTAATGTTCCTGGGGACATCACTTAGTTCTACCATGAGCTGTCACTACGTTATTAACGCGTGTTTACTTTCTATCCGGCTCGCTCGCAATACGCGAGTACGAGTGAGATGGATAGAAAGTAAACGCGCGTTTATTTCATTCATTATCAGCCTATGATAGTCCACTGCTGGACGTAGGCCTCTCCTATTAACTATGCGTATAGACGCATTAGGAGGTAAATGCCCATAATCGCCACGCTGGGCAAGCGGATTGGCGATCGCAGTAATGTGTCCACTATGATGACGCTGCTAACCATCATCAATCTATAAAATAATGGTCAGTGACACTTCAATCCCTTAGTCGACTCTTACGACACCCGCAGGAGGAGTTGGGGGGTGACAAATGTATTCTTACTGTCTAGTTCTAGTTAGACAAAATTATCGTGGCCTATTTTTTTCAGTGGAATTTTAGTTCTAATATCCTATTCATAATATTATGTCACTTTCTTCAGTGTCAAAACAGTAACACGGTAATTAATTTGTTTTAGGTTTAAAATTTAGAGAATAGTAGATATTCTAGATAATTAAACACAATTTCAATCAGTACAGCACCTTTAATGTAACAAGTAATTATATCCTTCCAACACTGCACTATACGAGCTCGATTATTTAAGGTCAAGTCACACCGGGTGCACGTGCACGTGTGCGTGGCGTGCTCGTTGTAGCGTCGGAAATGTCATAGTAGATGGCACACCGCGTGCTAGTCACGCCACGCAAGCGGTGTGCCATCTAAAGTCACATTTCCTACCCGACAACGCGCACGAGCTGGCAACGGATCCGGCATGGCTTACCCTTTAAAGGTCTTCGCACACTATATCAACTCCACACCCACTCGACTCAAGTCTAATCATTGAAATTTAAACCCTGTGTCATATGTTTAATTGTACATGTTTAATTGTACGCGTGACAATTTTAAGAGAAAAATCAATCTACTGTTATAATTATAATACGTAGCATGCATGACTTGTTAGCATAGCTCTTTCATTGTAAAAATGTGTCGCTCTTAAAGTTAAATAAGAATACCTACTAGAATAGTTTTTGTAGATTAGTTGAACTTGCTCCGAAAACAATGCCATCCAAAAACCTGTTTAAAATCCTAGTGGGAATTGTCGTAGGATATAAGCTATAAATATTGTTGTTTATCTTGCACGTATTGTTGTTTATTGGTTTATGTCTGTTTTATTCCCCAATAAAGAAAATAGAATAAAAAATAAATAAAATGTTCAAGGTAATTTCAAAAAATTATATTAAAATAGTGTACGACGAATCTTTGGGGGAGGCCTATGTTCAGCAGTGGACGTCTTTCGGCTGATATGATGATGATGAGTGTACGACGAGTGGCCTACGCATCGTACACTAAAGGTCAACCCCGACTCGTTTGTCACGCAACGACCACACGTTGTCCACGCAACGACTATGCGTTTGCGACTGACGTGTATCGAGCAACCATTTTCATTGTCCACTCGTTGACACCGCATTGTCCACTAGTGACCATTGGGTGGATCAACTAGTTGACTACTCATCGTGAGTGCGAGTAGAGTTGCTGCCGCGTTGGCGGTGAGTTGTTATAATGTGCGAAGAGCTTAAGGCAAACATACAAACATTACATAACAAAGGGACATCCCAACTAGCAAAGAAGTCATATAAATCAAGAGTTATACGACCTTTAGCCATATAAGAGTTTTATAGTCGTTTTTAGTTAACCTGTTAGTCAAATAAACGTTATAAATCTGATAGTTTAGTCGTCCTACCAAATAGTCTAATTACTATGGTAAATAAACGTTTTTGCGACTTAATTATACAACAATCATGTAGAGGTTTTAAAGAAAACGTTTACTTAATGATGTTCAAAGTCGTATAAACGTTTTCGTCTTATAAAGGGTTTTGAAAAAACAGAACCGTCGTAATAAGGTCATTTTTACAACGTCTACATAATTTTATTGTTGTATAAGTGATATCATAAAACCTTATCTCGACAGTTATATAACGGTATTGAGGGTTACTTCAATATGACAAAAAGATATCAGCGGGACTGTTATCTACCTTTTATTCAACAGTTGGTTATATTAACGTCAAACAAAAACTTTAATAAACCTTTAGTTGTTGCCGAACCCGTTATAATCCTTTTATTGAACTATATGTTTTTAAATTGATTTTAAGTTACGGTTATAAAACATGCAATTTAAAGTCGATTTGAAATTAATATTATAAAACATCAGTCGCCATTTCGTGAGCATCACAGTACTATTTCAAAGAAAAAAACCATGGACGTTACATTGTGGAAACGGTACAAACGAAGTGGCGGACTAGTGATGGCGGCTTAGTAATGGCGGACAATTTGTAGTCGTTATAAAAACCTTTACTTAAGATAAAGTTATATAGTAGTCGTATAAGCATAAATCCATGACTTGTTCCAAAATGGCTAACCTTAACTATAATAAAATATGAAGAAATATTGTTATAAATTATAATTATTTCGAATATATTAAGAGCGCGACAGCAAAAAACTGTATATCATCATAAACTTTAACAGTAAAGTGACCTTCCCATACGAATTCAGCTCACGCCAAATGTGCAAACGCTCAATATATAGAACAATAATTTCTGTTACAAAACGTATAAAATTACCTTGTATTATTTTTCCGTACACTTTTTGTCACACACACCAAGTTTTACGCGTATCTAAAATAAATGTCAGGAGATGTTTTATAAATAAAACTTAAAAATGTTTAGATAACTTAAAAGTCCGATAAGCAATGAATAAGGATTATACTAAACCTTCTATAAAACAAAATGGTCAGTTATAAAACATTTATATGATATTTAGGTCGCGTAAAGGTTTTTGTTGTACTCTTTATACAACGTTTTGGTCATTGCTTAATCGTTACAATACCTTTAATAAACGATTTAAGTCGCCATGCAAACCTTTATTTAACCTTTATCTCACCAATAAGTCTTATAATTTGCGCCACTTTCGCCTTTTATAACCGTTTACCTTACGTTTATATGACCAACCAAAAGGACTACAAGTTATATATATGCAAAACGTTGTCTCAACTTCTATATGACTATATTTTGCTAGTTGGGATTATAATCACATTCTTATCCGTGCAACAACATAAAGCCTCACCGTCTTAAAATTAGATTCAAACTAAAAATCACTAATAAGTGTCCTTTCCTTCGCTATGACTTCCTACTGGCCGTACTCTGCGCAGCTATCTCATTCAGCAGCATATCTTGCATCCTGCTCCTCACCACCAAGTTCCTAGTAGGCTCCAACTGCTTTAAAAACGGCTTAAGCGACTTTAAGAACAGCAAATCATAGTCGTCATCAGTTTTAATACGTTTTGCTGGAATAGGGTCCTCTTCTACATACTCGTAAACTTGAACATCTTCGATTCCGTTATTATCATATTTTGGGTCATATTCTATCTCTGGCTCGTTCTCGCTTTGGTCGTCTCCGTCTCGCAGGAGGAAAGTGAGGTGTTTGAAGTGGCGCCATCTACCGCGATAGTCTTCGGGAGTTCGAACGCGTTTTCTTTTCACTTCTCGCATGAAGAAATCTCGGAGAATCTTCCATTTGGCGCGGATGATGTCTTCTGCAAAGAAATGAGGACTATTTACTTGTATATTCAACCTGGATTTTTTATTTATTATTGCCAATTTAGTTACTACTAGGGGATTTTATGTCATATCCCGTGATTCCCGACAAACGAATCCCGGGACTGCATAGCATAGTTACAACATTAAGCATTATGATTTTGTGAATCTAATATTTTAGAAAAAACTGAGAAATTGTCGAAATTTTGACGCATATTTGTGGGACTAGTAATTATGTCGAATTCATACAATCATTGCAAAACTTTTACCAGAAAAGTTATAGGCAGGTAGAAGCGCGCAAAATGCATCATATTTCTACAAGGTCGTGTATGTAATGTAGGTACCTATACATACCTATATTGTTTTGTATTTTGCGCGCAAATTCATAGGCTTATTTATGAAGTTAACATTTTCATCAATGTTGCTATAAGTATAATAGTATGAATCTCCTGGAGTTGCAGGCGTCCATAGACAGCGATAACTGCTTACAATCAAGCGGTCCGTACGCCTGTTTGTCGCCGTCGTGTTATAAAAAATGGATTATACTGAAGTGTGGCTGTCTCAAAACGTTATCGTTATTTTTTGTATTATAAATTATAATCGTGGGCATTGACGTTTTTATAGCGGAATGTCAGCTGTTCGCGCCTTTTTTAGCGTTCATCGGTTGGTTAATAACAAGTTAAATGTATAAGTAATTTAGTTCATTAATACCGACGCGCATGGAGGTACGTGTCATCAAGATAAAATCCAATTTTTTCGTAACTGCAAAACAAGTGTAATAAATATCTATGGAAATGGGGCTAAAAACATATGTCAAACATTATCTGCAGTGACTGCAGTTGCCTATCTGACCGAAAAATATCTTAAAGATGATCACATGCAATGCCCGGTTCACATTATTCCAGTTCAGTAATCCAGCGGTCTAATCCAGTCCAGTGCTGGACTGGAGCATATCGTTTACATTACTCCAGTATTTTAAGAGTAGCTGGATTGGAAACACATCGCTGAATTAATGATCTAGTACTGGTTTGGAACTGGAATGGCTGTCTACATTATTCCAGTGCCGCTGGATTGGGTGAACTGGAATGAAAAGTTGACGGTCTTTCCAGTCACTGGACTGGAATGCTCACTGGAATGGAAGCATTCCAGTGCATACCAGTGTCTGTTCACATTATTCCAGTACTGGATTGGGTTGCTGGACTGGAATGCTACTTACGGAATAATGTGAACCGGGCATAAGAAAACTCATGGTGTAATTTTCACAACGCAGTAAATAACTTCGTACCTACTTCGTAGGTTGTATAAATTATACAGTGGACCAATAAAATGGGATTTCAAACATATTTTACTCCTAAGCGTATATTTAGGTACCATAGAGTTTCTGTCTGAGGCAATTTTTGTCTACAATGTATGAATAAACGGCCTTTTTCTAGCACGTTTGATAAAAACCTATTTGACGTGATTCTGGCATAAAGTGTACTTGACATCTTGTCTATCAAGAGCCAGGAATACCGGTATTAAATATACTTAAACAATACGGAAAATAGTGAATACCTATATACCTATAATATATAGTGAAAAAGACAAAAGCGGAATGACAACATTACCTCTGATTCGAATATAGGTATCTGTCATTTTAGCGGTAATCGTTTGACAGTTCATACAGGGGTATTTAATAAAACCGGTTGTGCAATCCCTATCCCTACTTCGTAATATGAAATTAAAAAGCAAAATTATGAAAACAGTAGGACGGCTTCTCTAACGTTAGTCGTTAAGACTCCTATCGCCATCTATCCACACAACGCGGGAACTACAAAACAACAGAGCGCACGCGACACCCACCTGGCAAGTCCAATGTCTTTGCCGCGTCCTCCCATGCCACCGACAGATAGTGTCTATCGTTGTAATTATCATCCTCCGGATCCCATATGCAGGGACGTGTTTCCACTTCTCTGATTAATTTTAGAGTATCAACTTCAGTCATTTGCGTTTTGGACACCATGTTCGCGCGGCGTAGTCGCGGTAACTGAAGCGGGAATGCGATCGATGGCGGCGGCGCGGCGACGCGACGTTGCCGCGCCGTGCAGCTGGGCGCTGCGCGCTGCGGTTTCGGCATTTCTAGGTAGTCGGTTTGGTAATGGTGTAATGGTGCTCCCACATTAGATGATATTTCTGTGATATAAATATAATTATCGTTATAACTTATATATACTTACTTGTACTGTTGTATCTGTAAATGTATTGTTTTATCATGAAATAAAGAGAGAAGAAAATTATAAGAAAAAGTGTAACAAGTACAGTGTTATGTGCAGAATACTAGAAGAGAGAAAAGGAATCAATTTATTTATATAAAGAATGTTAGCTGTAGGTATAGTCTTCCGAACAATAATTGGAATAATACAAATTAACAATAAAATAGAAATGTATTTTAACAAAACCATAGAAGAGAAGTATAACACCAAGCCACGGCCTGTGCAAGTGCCCACCCCTATATACCGTGTCGCTGCCGCTGCAAATTCCGCGCTTAGCGCAGCAAAACCAAAACTTCCATTATTTCACAATATTCCCAATTATAATATATTTCAATTATATTACACAATAGCATTAGTCCATGACAATAGTAAACTTACTACTTTCTTGTAAGTACTTAAGTACTAATTAAAAATATGGTAGGTGTAGGTACTGCATTCGTTGTCGATTTTTTTCTACCTAGTGAAAATTTAGAAACAATTTTCGGTTCTTCGTAAAACATAAACTTGTACACGGAAGTGACGTGTGTCTTTTCATTTCAAAAGAGCTTATTTCTACTTTGTCAATATAGATTATTTCTCATATGAAAACATGACAAAAATAACCCTTGTTGATAGAATGGAAATAGGCCATTTTAAAAAGACACTGCTCAAGTGAGTCAAGTGTGCAGCCAGTTCGGAATTATCGAATTAATTTAAATAATAAAATCGCAATGTTTCATAAATTGGATTATTGATTATCACGCCATCTATGAATTCACCATGAAATAAAGAGGAGATCGCGTTCCCTTGGCCCCGTGTTACTACACAAACAAGCATCGCGCATGGTGCGTCAATGAAGTTTCATCCTCAATGTACAGATGTCCCAACGAAAACTACTAATGGCGAAGTAAGAATCGGAACTTTAGGTAATAATATGTACCTAAATCATTATATTAATAATTATTAGGATATATTAAAATGTAAAGATTAGACTGACAGGTTCCATATAATAAAAAAGTATACACCGTGTTTTTAATGATTTCCGTTAAATTAAAGGGAAGCTTATTTAGGTCAAAAATAATCGATTTCTCTAAGAAACTAGTATCTAAACTTTTACTGTTATTGAGTTATCAAAAAAATAAGTTTGATGACTGAACAAGTGTATTGCAACCTTTATACACCCTCTCACCCTAATGCTACTTATTTTGACATGTGCCGTCAGTCACCTGAAATTAACTTTTGTGTTATTCTTAAGGTTCCCTCTCACTTACCATTTCATTTATTATTATGTATGAAAACGACAATTTTTTTTTTGTCATTTTCGGTCAAAAGTTATACAGGGTGTTTTTTTTTCGACCGTTCAAATTCTACGTAGTGAATGTGTAGGTCATACTGACCAACTTTTACTATGGGGACAAAGTCGAAATCGCGAAAAAAAATCAGCTGTTTCATACATTTCGGCCGGCGTAATGCCGCCAATTTGTATGAAACAACAGACAGGTAGGTGTAGGTACTGCATTCGTTGTCGATTTTTTTCTACCTAGTGAAAATTTAGAAACAATTTTCGGTTCTTCGTAAAACATAAACTTGTACACGGAAGTGACGTGTGTCTTTTCATTTCAAAAGAGCTTATTTCTACTTTGTCAATATAGATTATTTCTCATATGAAAACATGACAAAAACAACCCTTGTTGATAGAATGGAAATAGGCCATTTTAAAAAGACACTGCTCAAGTGAGTCAAGTGTGCAGCCAGTTCGGAATTATCGAATTAATTTAAATAATAAAATCGAAATCGAATCGACAAAGTCGAAATCGCGAAAAAAAAATCAGCTGTTTCATACATTTCGGCCGGCGTAATGCCGCCAATTTGTATGAAACAGCAGATTTTTTTTTCGCGATTGAAATAAATATACGTATGACGTATGAAATAAATGATAAGTACTTAAGTAAGTAGTTATCATTTATTTCATACGTTTTCTTGTATGAAGTATTTAAGTATCTAACGACAATGGAGTTGCAACATTTTCTGAGAATTCTGAAGAGAGATTGGTGTGAAGTTTTCGAATCGCCACGCCAGTCGCCATTCGCAGTAATCACACTCCTAAATTAGTACATTACGATACAATTGCGAAAAAACGAAAAAGTTTGAAACGAGTGGAGACAAATTAAAACACGACCGAAGGGAGTGCTTTAAATCGACACGAGTTACGAATTTCGCTTTCGCACGTTTATCGTACGACGTTTTTACATAAGTATGCCGCTTTTTTTACGCGCTAGTGCGAGAGGTGGTTCATTTTACGTCAGATCGAAATCTTTGGAGGGCCATATTATTATGTACGCAAACGTCGTCGGACGATACGCGTGCGAAAACGGAATTCGTAACTCGTGTCGATTGAAAACATTTCCTTCGGTCGTGTTTTAATTCATCGTCATTCGTTTCGATTTTTTTGCACTTGTATCGTAATGTACTAGGTATTTAGACACATTACGATGAGATCAAAGTATGACGGAAAACTTTCCTTGCACCGGAGTGGCCGCACGACAACGCAGAGATATTGTGAAACGTTGCTTCACCGCCTTTACGCCATTTATATAAAGTTGAATATAGCACGGCACGATTACGTCAGCCACGGTACAACGCGTCGGATTGACTAGCGCGCGATAACGCGGATTATATTATGTTATATTATCATTATACAACACAAGTACATCAAACAGTTACTTAGAACGTTAACAGTAATGTTTGCCAAAAGGGTTACTAAATTAAATTAGGGTTTGATCGAATACAAGAATTAAGTTTTACATTTCTATGAGTTCCGTATCGCAGACATTGCACGGCGCGGCAACGTCGCGTATTCGCGCCGCGCCCATCGACCGGCGTCACCGGCGTCAGTTGTCGCGGCCGCGTCGCGCGAGCATCATGGTCTCTAAAGTACAGCTATCTGACAGTGACATTTTGCGATTAATCAAGGAAGTCAAGAAACGTGGCTTTATCTGGAATCCTGATGATGCCAATTACAGTGAGAGGGCCCTGTTGGCTGAGGCGTGGGAAGAGATAGCGAAGTTGATCAACAAGCCAGGTAGGTTTGGAAACATTGCGAGTTACTGTGATTGAACGTAAGTAACGGTTGCCGACTTACCGCGTGGCGCGGATAGATGGCGATAGGAAGGCTATTTTTTTAATGGAAACGTTTGTTACCATCGCGGAATGGACAAAAAATATTAATTTCAATAGAATAAGAATATTATTCATTAAAAAACGTACATGTACTACATTGATAGCTATAGAGTCGTAATGTCATACTGCGAATCTGTCAAAAAAAGTAAATTCCGGTGACGCTCGTATTTACTAGCAGCGGCCCTACCGCGAACATCGAAATTCGTAAATTTCGAGTATTTGTCTCTCTCACTTTAATGACGTCTTCGTTTGAGTGACAGAGAAAAATCCTCGAAATTTACGAATTTCGATTTTCGCATTTTCGCGGTAGTAGAGGCCTGCGCGGCTCAAAAAAAGGATTACCTATAATGTTGCCAGAAAATCCTTGCGCGTCAAAAGTAGATGGATTCAAGAAAATATTTTTTATTAATTCTAAGTTTGTTTAAACTATTCTAAGTTTAAACACGTAGGTTGGTTTGGATTTTCGGGTTCATAATTATATTCTTTGGTTCATAATAATTAATAACAAAATTTTGTCTAATTTAAGGTTTCATAGTACGAATCATAGAAACCATGTAGCCGCAAATAATAAAACAAAGTCATATATTATACAATTACACGGTGTTTTTAAGTATGGGATTTCATGAATAAATCCAAAAGTATAGCAGATACAAGGAAACTGTCTTAGAAAACATTACGTACATACCTATTATTTTGTAAGAAGTAATTTTTGTATAGTAAAAATGTTGGTCAAGTACGAGATAACTGTGGCGATTGACTTCTGCTAATTCCGACTTTTTTTCCGATATGCATGAGCTGCATCGATCTGCGTTAATAATAAGATTAGATTAGATTTGTAGATACTTTAATTTAATAAAAAACTTTGTATTTCTAATTGTATTATAATCAGAAATCGGACAAATGTGCGTCATTGTTCGCAATAATAATATGGACATAACTCCAAATTTCATTGAATAATTATTCATTTAATCGTTTTCAGAAAATTACCTTTAGACACCGGTAACTATGATGTTAATAGACCCCGAAAAGAGCTTCGAAATTAAATTTCAAGAAATTATTCGTTTAATTATTCATTCAATCAAATTTGGTGCCATGTCAATATTATTGCGAACAATGACGCACATTTGTCCGATCCCTGATTACAATATTCTTTCGTGTTCGCGGTAGCAGGCCAGTAGATTGACTGACCATTTTTACATAACTCTTTTTCCAGAGGACACCCTCAGAGTAAAATGGAAGAATCTTCGCGACTGCTTCAAGAAAGAAGTGAAAAGGTGCGACATTACTTCCGCAGACGAGTACACAGGCAGATGGCGGCACTTTCCGCACTTGTCCTTCTTGATGCGACAATCTGAAGAAGAAGTAGAAGAAATCAGCAGTGAGAACGAACCAGAAGACTACGAACCAAAATACGTCCCTGACCCAAATCTAGAGGTCTACTTAGAAGACCCGATACCAGAAAAACGGCTCAAAATAGAAGATGAAGAAGACTACGATATGATGTTCTTGAAATCGCTGACGCCTTTTCTTAAGCAGTTGGAACCGACTAGGAACTTGGTGGTGAGGAGCAGGATGCAAGATATGCTGCTGAATGAGATAGCTGCGCAGAATAAGAGTAGGAATAAGAAGTCATAGCTATGAGAAGATAGTAGATAAAGTCCATTCATCCTTAGTTGTCTTATCTAGTAAACAACTTTCTAACCTAAAAGTACACGTTTTCTGTTGTAAACTGCCATATTTGCCTAATGCCTATAGCCAAAATACCTGAGTTCGTATTTGTGCAATCCGTCCGTAGTGACTATACTTGCCACAAAACTATTTGGCGGCTGAGGTAGGGCTGCCATCCGTCCGGGTTTCCCCGGATTTGTCCTAGTTTGTAGGCCGTCCGGGGGCCGTCCGGGGGGGGTTTCAAGAAGTGTCCGGGGAAAACCCGGACACTTTTCATGTAAGGAAGCACCTCATTGAATTTAAGTATTTAACGGCATTATTGTGTACAAGTAGATAAACACCTAATAAATATAAAACACTAATTTCATTTAGTGTTACACGGTAAAATAACAACGGTAGATAGTCTCTCTGTCGTGACCTTCGTCGCCGCTCCCTCACCCCACTCACAGCTCCGCTACGCAAAATTGCAATTTTTTTTTTGTTTTTGTTTTATTAAAAATTACACATTGTGTGAAATTAAAAAAAGCAAATTAATGAAAATTAAAGGTCTTAGGTTTTTATGTTCTAGGTTTTTATATTATTTTCGGACTCGTCCGGGGAAATAATGCAATTTACGCCAAATGTCCGGGTTTTTTTAAATCTTTGTCCGGGTTTCGCAAAATTCGAGATGGCAGCCCTAGGCTGAGGGCATACTGCTATCTCTCACTGTGATCTGGAACTAACAAGTGTAACGTAGATAGCAAGACGCCTTCACGGGCCAGATTGTTTTGAGGCAGGTATAGTAAATTGCTTAATTTTTAATCAAGGAAACAGCAGTTTACAGTTTTACAACAGAAAACGTGTACTTTTTGGTTAGTAAGTTGTTTACTAGATAAGACAACTAGGGATGAATGGACCGTAGATATACCTAGTACCTCAACCTACAGGTGCCACCAGATATATCGGAGTGAACACAGTGTCAAAAATATCTAAACATGCACTCTAAAGGTGCATTTAGACCAAATGAGCATTCGCTCATTCTATCCCTCACTACGAAATCAACGAATGAGGGTTTTCTCGAAAACGTATGCCACTAGTTGGCTCCACTTAGCCGTAAGGTGAGAAACACAATTATCTAGCTCCAAAGAAAAACTTACTAGAAGGTATTTTTATTTTTTTATATAATTTTATCAAAATATTGAAACTCGAAACTATAGGCGCTCTGAGAATTGAGACAAGTTTCTGGACCTGACGCCTCAGTGCTGCCGCCCTGGTGAACGTCATTTCAGAAAACCCTCATTTCGACGAATCACGTTTTGTGTAATGAACGAATTTCGTAGAGTGGGGGATAGAATGTGCGAATGCTCGTTTGGTCTAAATGCACCTTAACGTTATTACAATAGAGGCCTGCTCAGATATTTATGAGCGCCCTGGCCGCTCCTATATATCTGATGGCGACTGTACTTCGTGGTTATAAATTAATTGTTGTCTACTTGTGAAGATACACGATATTAAATTACAAATGTTTCATGTTACCTATTTGCTAAATTTATTTGTCCTACTCGTAATGCTAACCTACGTATCATCATCATCGTCATTATCAGCCCATGTTAGTCCACTGCTGGACGTAGTAGGCCTCTCCTATGAACTATGCGTATAGACGCATTAGGAGGTAAATGCCCATAATCGCCACGCTGGGCAAGCGGATTGGCGATCGCAGTAATGTGTCCACTACGATGACGCTGCTGCCCATCATCAATCTTTTATCAAATAGTCAATCCCTTAGTCGACTCTTACGACACCCGCAGGAGGATTTACAAATGTATTCTTCCTGCCGTCACCACACGGCCAACCTACGTATAGTTAGTTTTAACCAGGGCAGCCTAAAAATACCGAAAAAAATCCAGTGAGGTTTTAGGAAGCAGAATAAGCCGCTTAGAATTTTTTTTTAGAAAAAAAATCTTAAGTAGGTATATGTTCTACATTATTAAAACCAATAGCCCTTCAACCCTTCAAAACCATCATCAACCTTTCTGAAACTTCGAAAAATCTTGGCCTTTTTTCTTCATTTGCGCCATCTGTGTAATTGCTCTAGAACTGCTTGTCAATTCTGTGACTTTCGTTTGGTTTGCGTTGAAACCGAGTCGACTTCTCAGTGTGCAATGAATTGGCATGATTGCCATAGATGTCGCTACGTTTACAATCACATATTACTCGTTAGCTTGTTACAGTAAATAAAATAGGTAAAAAAAGTTTTAAGTTAAACGGTTTTTATTGCACCGAAAACTAGAAAATAAAAATTCGTTGTAACTAAGTAACCGTAGATGCTACTTTCTGTAGATTAGTCACGTGAAACTATTATCACTGTAGTCTTGCCAAGTCGGATGCTGAAAGCCACGTTTCTTAGCCTCTATGTCAGTGGATTAAGCGTTAATCGGAAACTTTTGCCAAACTGAAATAAAAACGTGGGGCGGACGCAATTGTGATTAAGTCACTGTAGTTATTTCGGAACACACAGAACTAGTGTAATAAGTTTTGTTCTGGCCTTGATAAAATTTATTTACCTCTGTAGAAGTGTTGAAACAGATGGATGTATAATTGCAAAATTAAAGCTACAATTATATATTTTGAACTTGTATGTTTCTTTATAATAACGCCCCACGTTTTTATTTTAGTTTGGTAAAGGTTTCCGATTAGGTAACGCTTAATCCACTGACATAGAGACTAAACGTGGCTTTCAGCATCCGACTTGGCAAGACTACAGTGATAATAGTTTCACGTGACTAATCTACAGAAAGTAGCATCTACGGTTACTTAGTTACAACGAATTTTTATTTTCTAGTTTTCGGTGCAATAAAAACCGTTTAACTTAAAACTTTTTTTACCTATTTTATTTTAAAGTTTTTAGTGCAATTGTAAAGCTAATTTCCGATACTATACCTACTTACTCTAGATCAAAGATGTTGTTTGTAATATACAATACAATTATGCATGCTAGCGTTTAACTCTCGCGCTTTAATCACGACACATATGTAAACGTAATTGGACATTATTTTATGTGTAACGAGAGGGGAATCCCTGCTGAATTTTTAAAAATCTGACACTAAAAACCATCAGCTTGAATGCTCGAAGTGTCCCAAATGGACGTGTTATTCATACAATACCTTAGATAACAGAGATAAGGAATATATCCATCAATTTGGTTTATTGAGAAAATCAAGTTCAAAATTTTATATTGTACACATTATACAAGTCGAATTTCGAGACTATAAAATATAAACTCATACTTTCAGTCGACCAACCGGAGGACCGTAGGTCTGACGGAAAGTCTGACGAGAACCGAGGGCCCAAAGGGTCAATCCGTGCAGTCTATCAACCGGAGGGCTATAGGCTCGACGGCACTATGGCACGCACTACGTGAACCGGAGGGACTCACACTCTCTGTCTATCAACTGGAGGACCGCAGGTCCGAGTGCACGTCCTACGCAAACCACCCGCGCTGTCAGTCTATCAACCGCAGGACCGCAGGCCCGACAGCACGCACTATGCGAACCCGAGGGGTATACTTATACTCTCAGTCTTATCAACCGGATGACTGCAGGTCCAACAGTTCGCCCTACGTGAACCACTCACGCTGTCACTCTATCAGCTGGAGGGCCGCAGGCCCGACGGTTCGCCCTACGCGATCCACTCACGCTGTCACTCTATCAGCTGGAGGGCCGCAGGCTCGACGGCTCGCCCTACGCGATCCACTCACGCTGTCACTGTATCAGCTGGAGCGCCGCAGGCCCGACGGCTCGCCCTACGCAACCCACTCACGCTGTCACTCTATCAGCTGGAGAGCCGCAGGCCCGACGGCTCGCCCTACGCGATCCACTCACGCTGTCACTCTATCAGCTGGAGGGCCGCAGGCCCGACTGCTCACCCTACGCGACCCACTCACGCTGTCACTCTATCAGCTGGAGGGCCGCAGGCCCGACGGTTCACCCTACGCGACCCACTCACGCTGTCACTCTATCAGCTGGAGGGACCGCAGGCCCGACGGCTCGCCCTACGCGATCCACTCACGCTGTCACTTTATCAGCTGGAGGGCCGCAGGCCCGACTGCTCACCCTACGCGACCCACTCACGCTGTCACTCTATCAGCTGGAGGGCCGCAGGCCCGACGGCTCGCCCTACGCGATCCACTCATGCTGTCACTCCATCAGCTGGAGGGCCGCAGGGCCCGACTGCTCACCCTACGCGACCCATTCACGCTGTCACTCTATCAGCTGGAGGGCCGCAGGCCCGACGGCTCACCGTACGCGACCTACTCACGCTGTCATTCAATCAGCTGGAGGGCCGCAGGCCCGACGGCTCGCTCTACGCTATCCACTCACGCTGTCACTCTATCAGCCGGAGGGCCGCAGGCCCGACGGCTCACCGTATGCGATCCATTCACGCTGTCAGTCTATCAGCCGGACCCCATCAGCTCGCTCTACGCGAACCACTCACGCTGTCAGTCTATTCAATATATATGTTTTTACCAATCTTGTGGCAACCTTTGGGGGAGGCCTATATTCACCAGTGAACATCTTTCGGCTGATATGATGATGATGATGATAATGAAATCCGCATGTTTCTACCAAGTATCTAAAGCAGTACTTCAAAATCTACTTATCGCTAAACCTAGCGGTTGTGGCAGGCAGTAGCACTGGAGTATCAGATTTGAGGAGTTGGGCGTTAGTATTAAATTCGCAGGTTTCTACTTAATATCTAAAGAACTTCTTTAAAATCAAGATATCGATAAAATATAAACCTTGCGGTTGTGATGCGGTTATTGTAGGCAGTTACTGCACAGCATCAGGAGTGAGGAGTTGGAAGTCAAGATCAGGCTGTTAGTATTTGATTATGCCAAACATGCTATACTTTCATTTTCACGTGTCTAACACTCTCGGTTAAGGTAAGCAGTACGTCTGCAGCATCAGGCTTTGAGGATACAAGGATAAAAATATTATAGTATTGCATTGTCATGGGGACTTGATAAGAGTTCCAAATTTTATTGATTTCGGTGCAGTAGAAGTGGTCGAAAAATCGATCACAAGATTTGAAGCATCGACGACAGTTGATACGCGGTGAAGTTAATAAAAACCGTTTAAAAATAAAGTTGTTAATTACATAAACTATTGAGTACTACATAAAGAGTATAAAACACTTTTAAATATTCGGCTATTTTGAGGTTTTTTTAATAATAACCGGTTTCGATTTATTGAATAAAAAACACTTAATTTCCGTCCACATTTTATTTAGAGACATTGGTATAAAATATATGAGATATAAAACAGCACAGTCGTAATTAAATTAACATATGTCAATATAAAACATGTCAATATAATAATAAATATTAAAAACAATAATTTGAACAGTAATATTTAAAATTTAGATGTAGGGCCTGTGTCGCATGAAATTGGATTCAAACTATATAAAAATTAAATCAGGCCTTAAATGATATTTACAATGCTTATGATGGAGAATGATTGGCGATTAATCAATACTATGTAATACCAGGTTTGAATATGAAAATTATTCACTGTGATATTTACAAAATAATAATCATTTTAGTTCCGAATCGAAAACTGTTCCATCAAAACAAATATGGGAATATTGCTCCTTATACCTTTTAAATACTTTTGATAAATAGTGATGTTTTGTTTCCTTCAATCTTACAATTATTTTATCACAGTGAATAGAGGGTGTGTAGGTAGGGCTTTAAGGATTATCCAGTCCGAATGTTCGTTTGAGAATACATATTATTATATAATTTGAACAGATTTTTTCAATGGTTAAACACAACATTGATTGTACACGATGATACATTGTTTATAATACTAAACATTAATTTATGCGTTCCACATATAATTTATTCCATTGACGGTATTAATCATAAAATACAAAGCCAGAGCGGAATGTTTTGACGTTACTTTATCGAAAATTGAAAGTTTTATGCGACAAATTGTGGATATTTCGTGGTTACCTCACCACCAATTAATTTCCTCCCTTAACAACAAAAAAGCTAAGTAATTTAAAACAGTACAGTTCTTGCGTTTTTTATATTTTCTTATGGAAGCGTAAATACGTAAGTAGAAATGGCGATGGCAGGTGGTTTGAATCACCCGCGTTG
>JALPQI010015595.1:0-23823 GCA_025490895.1 Thaumatotibia leucotreta | reverse complement strand
TTTTCAAGTTCAAATATTTGTCTGTAGAACAACGCATTGCAAGTAAATAGATTACTCTTTTTCTCTTGATCAACCAGAAATGAGACGAGAGTTTAAAAAAAAGTAAAATCTGACTTTTCTCTTGAATTCAAAACAAACGTACAAATACGATGTGTAATAAATTTATTTTACGAAACCTACTTCGTAACAAGAGTCAACTTTAGAGTTTGCAATTTAAATAATGAAGTCGGAATGAAACAGGTAAAATAAATTATGCTTAATGTGGAAGGTTTACCTACGCGCACCAAGTAGAAATTAGCCACAATTTATGATTCCGTGCGGGGTAGGTACCCATTGTTGTTTTTATGTTTTTCACCTTATCTACAAATTTAACAAACATTCACAATTTTTAAATATAATTTAAAATTAATGGTAGTTTCGATTTCTCTCGCTCACAATCGAAGATGGCATATGGTGGTCCCGTGTTTATCGTTTGTCGTCGCCATCACGTTCTAAGAAGTTTCCAAGAGCAAAAGTGACGCGCATCGCATGTTTACTACTTTATCCGGCAAAGCTTAGGAAATGAAATAAACTCGCGGTCAATGAATTCGGATCAGGAGGATCTGTTTTTTTTTATATTTATGGTACAAGTCGAACCGTTATCATAACATCACATTCTTTTGGAATTTCCCTTTTTTCTTCACCAAATCCAAGAAATATGGATCTTTATCGTCAGATGACTCCGTAAATAGAAAAATAGCAAATTATTATTAAAAACTCGTATTAACATACATTTTAAGTGTCAAACGTTCTACATTTATGTGTCTACAAACCAATCTACGTAAAGACAATTTGAAAGTTTTTTCGATTCAATAATAAATTCATGGAAATGCCAATACAACCTGTAGGCTTAGCACAGGATTAGTGCGACAGTATGTCGCCGCGAGATAGACTATCTGTCCCTCTTTTATTCAGATAGTTAGTAAAAGATGGAAAACCTATCTCGCTGCGACATACTGACATACCAATCATGTGCTAAGCATACTAGTTTCAAAAAAAATCTTGGATTAAATTAAAATTAGCATATTTACGTTATTTTCTATGAAAAATTCCACCTGACCCGTATTCATTGACCAAGACGGTTGTTGAATCTGCGGTGCCAATCTGTCGTTGGCGTTCAAAAGGTTAATGAACCATTACTTATTATTTGCAAATAAATATAAATACCTAAACAGATCCACGCTAGGCCCGTCGAGTTCGTAAATATGTACACATTTCTTCACCTTAATACATTAAATTAGAGCGCTACAGAACTCCCGACACATTTACTTAAATATATACGTAGCACATATCATTCTGTAGATATATGTGAGTATAAGTTAAAATGTGCATTTGCCAAGCCTTTGTGAATAATCAATTACTAGATTTGCTAGCACATCATACCGCAGATCCATTAGGACTAATTAGCAAGTCTTTTGTTCTCACTTGCATAATCTAAACACCTGTTAAATATGAAGGTCGATATCCCACTCGACTAAATCTACTTTCATCATCATCCAGCGTGGGCAGTTGATTCATTATCATTAGCAGACGTCAATTTATGTGAAGACTAGGCACTTTATCTTTTGCTACTAGTAGTCGTCAACATTAGTTACTTATTTGGGTTCTATATCTCTAGTTTTGATCAAAATAGATCAGTAGGTAAGGTAAGGCATAGTACGTACGCTAAACACTATTCGAAATCGTGGCCCATTTTCTCTTAATAATTATGAATATTGCTGATACTAACAGAATCCACAGGAAGGTACAGTCACCGGCAGTATCTTACGCTAATAGTGATTAAGACGGTGTCGCATATTTATGCGGCCTTCATAGGGCGAGATATTATAGCAGATGACTGTGCTATACATATTCTGTTAGGTATGTATTCGATCATTTTCATTTGATTTGCAACGTGGCACGGCTTTATTGTAACTACTCGTGCTGCGGTTCCTCCAAGTTTGTGTCGCCAAATCTCCCAATTGAGCCAAGTTCTTAACACCATAAACTAAGGTTCAGTTTTGGCACGAGGAAACCTATGACATTCTGGCTCATCGCGGTGGCCAGTTATGCGGCAGCTGAATTAATTACGTCGTACGTCGGGTGATTAAGACGGCAAGCTGTTAGCCAGGTAATCCTGCCTGATACTATTTGATTCTGCCCGTAGCTCGAGCAAGTTGCTTAATGTTCTAATATTGCGGCATTCCGCTACATAATAACCAATCATAAGTAGCGCAAAATGAAATAATCTGTATCGATTGAACATATCACTTGATTATGTTAATCACTTTACTTAATCGTATAATTGAGATTGTAATACACCGTGAAAGACAAACGCCCAGAACATAACTACTGATTAAATAACATTGTAGCTATTACCAAATCTCCAATATAAGCCAGAGATTAGGCTGAATTAGAATTCCAATTATTGTAACGCGTTGTCTAATTATAAATTCAATTTTGCTGAGTACTACCATATCTGAGAATAGATTTGCATCGTACTTGTCTTGATTTGTACATTGTACATAGATACTTACAGCTCCCGTAGGTATATTCGTGAATTAATTTACTCCAATGAAGATTGCATACTTGATTTTATTGACATACATAAACATAGGTGTATCATAACACTTGGATATTCATTTGATTAGTTGGGTACGTAGGTAGGTACAAGTGAATATTAATATTACAGGTATCTATGGCAAATTATATATATTATCCATATATTTATTATATATATAATAACTTAATATTGTGGCACAAACAAGAAACTTCATCATCATCATCATCATCAGCCTATGATAGTCCACTGCTGGACGTAGGCCTCTCCTATTAACTAGGCGTATAGACGCATTAGGAGGTAAATGCCCATAATCGCCACGCTGGGCAAGCGGATTGGCGATCGCAGTAATGTGTCCACTATGATGACGCTGCTGCCCATCAACAATCTTTTATAATGGTAAGTGACACTTCAATCCCTTAGTCGACTCTTACGACACCCGCAGGAGGAGTTGGGGTGGTGACAAATGTATTCTTACTGCCGTCACCACACGGCCAACAAGAACCTTCCTTTCTACATATTGAAAGAAACACAATTTTTATTATGTTATCTACCTTTTACCAACCTAAATAATATAATATTGCTAACTGAATTATATTTTTGATTCTCTAATTTATTCGATATACGTGCTGATGCGTACAGATTCCTATTCAACCAATGACTTATTTCATTAATTGAAATCTAAACTTACGGATATTATTTAATCCACCCAACGAAACAAGCAAACTCAGCAATTAATTGAAAGACTCCTTGATTTAAAAGATTTACTTAAGTCTCGGAATCTCGATACCAGAAATATTCCTATCATTAGTATAATTGGAAAACAAGGGAAGTTAGTCCAGAAACAATAACAAATTAACCTGCAGAAGTTGAACACAATCAAACGAGAAATACCTTCTAAAGATTCCGTGGAGCAGAGCGAACGAACCAACTTTTAACTGGACAGCAGCCACAGGGCGAGCTAGGACAGATTGACTACATTATTTGTTTGGCAATTAGCCACTTCATTGGGAAAGTTTTTACCTCTTCCTCATCTCAATGTTTTTCTTATTGCATACTACAGAAACCCAGAATCCGTTTTGCAACCTAAAGGTGCGTTCAAACTAAAAGAGCATTCGCTGTTCTAACCTCCCACTCTACGAAATTCGATCGGTATACAAAAAGTGATTGGTTGATTTCGTAGAACGGGCGCTAGAACAGCGAATGCTCTTTTGGTTTAAACGCACCTTAAGAGAGTGTACGTTTATAGATCTCGAGAAAGAGAGAATAAACCACAGCAAAGGCGGTACAATATATGGAAGCATCATGTAGGTACAATTGTACATTGTCGGTTGTCCAGAAATATTGAATGGTGTACCTATATTTCCTTTGTTGTGGTTGGTTAGTCTTAATCTACACAGCATTTAGCATTTACTCTTTAGTTTCTAGATTTTAGAGCCCTTTTATTTAAGTTTTATGCCTACTATGTTCCTGCTGACTACGTATTTACCCACCTAGTACCTACCTTGGACTTTACGTGATTATCTACCACCGTCAACCGGCACCAATACAAAACAAAACATTTTTAATTCAGTTTTAATTTCCTCTGACAGTCAAAGGTAATGAATGATAAGCTGCAACAGCCCATGATCATTAATTCATTCAATAATAGGCCACCCATTTATACTACATCACATTACCAAATAACAGCCATTGAAATCTATCCGTGAATAATTTCTTGAGTTCAATATATTTATTAGTAGATATTGCGACGTGCAAGCGTAGATGATCAAGCTGTTCTAAACGACGTTGTGCCTTTCCTATTGTTCAATAAGAAGCAGGAATTCCTTCGCTTTCACCGACCGGGCCGAGTTATGAAGCCTCAAGATAAGCAGCCGACAAGGCACTCCTTGCGCTCGTTAAGTCTTCAATATATTTATACCTACAGTCAACCAACAATAATGCCAACGCTTCATACATCGGCTAGGTTCACTGTCAGTTTCGTATATACATCGCATTTATTTTATGCTTGTCCAAGATCACAACTTACTCAGATTATTCTTACTCAAAACATATGATTAGTCTTCCCGTCTTTCAAACAGTTCTCGTCTCTTCAAGCCTTAAACGTTCACTACGCTATAACTACTAAAATACGTAACCAGAAACTTATTGCGTTTGCTTCGCATTTATACAACTTCGACCTCAATCAAAACTCAATCTTAGTCGCACTAGAAACTAGCAGACTAAGTTTATAAGTCAGCACTTCGATACGACAGCGTAGAATACAGTTACGGCCACGATTTTAATGTGTTGGGGGTTTAATTCAGCACAAGGGTCCACGCACACTTGCATATCGAGCTATCGTAATTATAGCCTTAGATTCCTCAATACTACTTGTTTCTCCAAGTCACCGTTAGCCGCCAGCCTACAACGGGCAGGCCCCGTAGGCCTGAGCTACCCAGTTACCTAAGCAACTTAATAATTTCCCGCTAAAGTGTATCAGATTAACTACCGTTATCTACTCACTTTATATAGAGCTACCTATTCGCAACGTGTGAAATTGTTAACTCAAATTTTGTGACGAATGAAGTATATTTCGCGCGCTGTTATCAAATTTCAAGCTCCAAATTGCGTTTCCTCTGAAGCTAGCTATTCTAATGTTAAAATGCAGTAGTTAACGTTTGAGTTATATTAAATCAATGTAGGTACTCAAGGCAGTTTCATTAGTACTAGTAGACGTTTATGTTTAGAATAAAATTAATTATAAAGTCGCAAGACATATAGACTTCATCGTAAAGGTCACATTACATCATACAATGACTCACAATCAAACTCCTTCCGCAACGAATACAATACGACGAGTTCAACGAAAAAACGGAAAGCGTAAGCAAATAAACAGCTATCAATATCACACACAAATTCTAAGTATTTATATTTAACCTACATCATTTTATTCACGGTTCGAGAATCGTACGCTGCCTGCAGTAAAAGGATTTAAGTTTTTTCTTTGAAGAACTGCAAACAGCCGTAGACTGGCTTCACCGTGTCGAACCTTTCATCAGAAGTTGTTCGTTCTTTTATTTTTATTCGATGAACACAAAACGTAGTGCAAGCAATACATGTGACGTTCCTACTAGTTATAATATTGTTTACCTAGTTTGTAGGTACTAAATCATTATTTAATTCTAAAATAACGAATTAAATAAGTAATGATTTAACTTCAAATAATAATAATGTGCTTACCTACTCCGGGCTACTCAGACGTTTATCTAGCTACTGAAAGAGGACAGGTGGTCTATGATGGTTCTCTTTTTACCGTGTATCGTACTACACTTTCGTTTTTCCATACTTGTTAGAACGTGACGGCACGACGACAAATGTGGGACCTACATTTATAAGATTTTTGGCCTCTAACAAATACACGTCAACGACTTCCACTGTTCTTCTTCTTCAAAGTTCAGTTTATCACACATCTGAGTCAAAATGTGTCAATTCATGGCGCACGAATTAAAATCAAGCCCAATGTCATGAGATGTGAACAGCTTAATGATGGGGCATTAAACCTTTTGTCATGTCGGTTGAGCCATGGTCCTATTAACTTGGTTCTAAACTTGGCACGCATCAGCTGAGAGATTTGGAGCATTACAATCTGGGTCAGTTGCTTAGTAAGGCGCTTGATGCTGTGAGGAGACAATAGTAACTTGTACTATTACTACGCAGGAGGTAATGAGATGTAAACGTAATTGTTTATTAAGTGCTCATTCAGAAGAGAATTCGAGTACATACTTGGTTATAGTGTAAAACATACAGAAATAGTGCATCATACTTTTGAAACGTTTTAATTTAATAATTACCGTTACAATTAGCATATATATATACGAGTACATCAGTGCAGTCGGTACTTGTAGTGGCAGTAATATGGGATTTGAACCATTCCGAAAAAAATCGATGTCATTAAATTCTTTTAGTTAGGCCAAAATTACACCTGATAGTTCTGTAGCACCTGCGAGTTGTAGGGACGGAGATATACTAAGGAATGAGAAGTGAATTAACTATCGCATTCCTTAGTAGGCTCTGCCACTACAACTTAAGTAAGAACTCATTGATGTAATCTCAGCCTAACATAACATAATAATAAAATTAGCTTAGCTTTTTTGCCAAATCATGTTATTAAATACGTTGTTTGTATTTTAATGACAAACGGGACTTGGTCGCGTAAACTTACGCACCAAGTAAAACCAAACTCAATATTATCCTGACGCACCAAAACTTAATATTATCCTGACGTTTCGGGTAAGACGTCAAACATAAGTAAGTTTAAGTGATTACCCCATCGTATGCGGGAGCACGGATCCGTGTACGGGATAACTATAAGAAAAAAATATTCGCCGTACACGAGGGGTTAAGTCCCGTTTGTCGTTTAAAATTTGAGTGTTGTTAATCGTGACGTTTAAATCAATACGTAGATTTTTGTTTTTAAGTAGCAACTGTACTATGATATCATCTATCATTTATAAATATTAGATCTCAAATGCCAAAGAAAAAAAAACCGAATTCACCAATGTCGGCATTTTCCGCATCGCCCGCGCTTGTCACCTCTAATCAGCTTAGCTAAAACACTTCACTGTATTGAACATCGATGTGAATCATAATTTTCTAACGATGTAAGTAACCTTTTATGAAAGCTATCATTAGCTACCTACTATATAAATTTTAGTAGGTACTTATCGATTGTTTTCATTGAACAAAACAATGTGGTCTTTGTATCTGCGGAGTCAATTGAGCGTCAAAGATCCTTGAAGGCAAACGTAATGAGTGAAAGGCGACTCGATCATAATATATATGCACTGCCAGCTTGACTCACTGATGCCTTTACTACGCCAAATGCATGATCAAACTAATGTTAGCCAAAAAGTAACTCGAGCTTGAGTGATTGATACGTAATTTCCACGCTACGAACAAATGAAACTCTGACTTTTTAGAGACTTTACATCTCTTGTTATTATTTTTCTATTTCAATTTATTTAAAATTAATTTTATGTTTTTTTTTTAATGCATTTAGTTGTAAGATGTACCATGATTGATTGAAAAAATAATTCCCGCCAAGTTTCTTACCGGTTCTTCTTGGGTCAGCGGTGTAGGGTTCGAACCGGAAGTAGTTTCAATACCTAGACGATTCAAAAGAGTTTGTTGCTATTCCAATTTGAATAAAGAATTATTTGACTTTGACTTTGAAACATGGAAACTACGCGCCATAGCAAAGTTCCTTTCAAATAGGTCCAGAAATATATTACACCTTATTTCTATTTAACCTATATAAATGAAACCATATTTATTGAGCCACTTTGATTTTAAATCTATTGACTCAAATTTGAAATGCATTTGTATTTTTTCCTGGATTAGAGGGTTAAAACATTGTTGTGTTTGTCAAAAAGAAAATTTGTCAAAGATGTTGCATTGACATTTTGGGCGGTGTTAAGCAAAGCCCTACACCCACCGAGTCACAATTGCATAATCGTTTTTCGAGGTATTTTTGAGCTTAGGTTAGACGTCCACATAAGGTCCACTAATATAAGGTCGCAGTTTTTACGGTTGATAATCACATTAACTAACGTTAACTAGGTTATTAAAAGGTGGCTTCAGATTGCGTGAATGTGCGACAAATGATCACGCCAAGTTGCAGTATAATTCGCACTTAAAGCAAGTCTTGTATGAGTTTGCTCTAAAATTCGCAACACATAATTATGTAACAACTTTGCGTGTGCACTCCTGGCGCATTCGGGCAATCTAGACACGCCTCTAAGCACTAACTTTGCTTTATTATTTACATCGACATAAAAGTTTGCAAAAATGGTTCTATTTGCCAAACGTATTGCAGGTAACTTGTGGGAGATAACAATAACAACTAATGTCCGAATGTGAATTGCCAAATTGCGTTACGATGTACGTCTTAGTTGGAAGGAAGCCAAACGTAACTTCAGACAAGGTTATGGTATACTAAATATTTGTCGGGAAAAAGAAATGGCTTCATGCCCCTCGCTTCTTTAGCTGACTTGTATTTTAATATGCTTAATCATACATATATTAGAATGTTGATCATTTAACAACTTGAAAAGGTGGATTTACACCAAACTAGCGATAGCTCATTCTATCCCCCACTCTACGAAATCAACGAATTTCGACGAATTACGTTTTGTGTAACGAACGAATTTCGTAGAGTGGGGATAGAATGAGCATTCGCTCGTTTGTTGTAAATCCACCTAAAGACGTGTCGTTGATGATTTCCGTTCGAGTATTGCGACAACAGTTGCTTTTAAGCAATAAATACGTTCTAAATAGCTTAATTTGTGATCAATAATATATCTTTAAAAAAAACGCCCAAGTGCGAGTTCGACTCGTGTTGAAAGGGTTCCGAACGTTCACGAATATCGAGATGTTCTATGTTATTTTCAAATACTATAGACTTGTCAATCTTGTCATAGGGTTTCTTGTAAACTATACGTAAGGAACTATTTTCTGTATTTTTTCCAAAATATTAAGCCCAGTAGTTTCGGAGATTACGGGGAAATGGTATTTTTTTTTCATAACTTATACATTGTTTATCTTACAAGAATGAATATTAATGGCATGGACATAGAATATAAATTAATAATAATTCGGTGACCATCAAACTTAACATTGAAAGCTTTTTGTATGCCGCATATAATATGTTCAATCGCATTAAAAAGGAGCGTGATACTGTTATAAAAAATCAAAGACCTGGGGGTGACCGTGCGGAAAAGTCAGAATAAGAATATAAAAAAAGTAAAAAGCACTTGTTCGTCGCAAAAACGAACTTTGCAGTGTTAAACAGCTTCATAAAGAAAAGTAAACTCACTCCATCGTAGGCCACGTCTCTGCCCTTGGCTAGTCTGTGGCCATGAGTAAGCCTATTTCATATAAAAAAAAAAAAAAAAAAAAAAAGTAGCATCAGTTGGTCTACTCATTACCCTCCTGAGTCCTGGATAAAAAATGAGTACACTCGCATAAAAGCCGAGAGTCCTTTATAACACTATCAGCGTAAAGTCCTGGGTAAAATTCGAGTACGCTCGCATAAAAGCCGAGAGTCCTTTACAACACCATCAGTGTTGAGTCCTGAACTTTCTGCCGCTTATTTTAAGGTTTAAAATGAGTATGTCAGATTTTTGTTGGAACAAAGTTGGTTATATACTCTAAGAGGTATACTTTAAGCATGATTTATTTTACAAATTATTTGGGCGTTATAAAGGCCTCTCGGCTTTTATGTGACTAAGATTTTATAATAAATATGGCGAATACGAGTCATTTTGTATGAAATCTGGTGTATCTTTAAAAAATAAAATAAAATATAAGGAATTGTCAAAATGCAATAATTTTTAAAAATAACAAAAAATGTAGAACCATTCTGTTATTAAAACATTAAAATCTTTCTTTTAAAATCTAGTTCAATACAAAACTGTTGTAGTTAAATCAGTCTACTTCTCACATCACAATAGAATCCTCATAAAGTAACTTACTTAAGTATTTTAACAACAATTGTAATAAACCTTCTGTAACATTATATAACTAATTAAGAAATTTTAACCTACGTATTTCAAGAAAAACTCGTTTTAAACAAGTGTGAGGACTTAATGATGCTATGAACAAAGTCCGAGAGGGCTTTACAAAGGTCAAATTAATTTAACACGTAATTGTACTTCAAACATCATATTTACAATAAAACTAGTAATTACATTATAATAAACTTGTAAAATACTCATTGAATACATAAAAAAGCAGACAAAAACAAACAGGTTTAAGCGAAAAAATAAGATTGAACTCATCTCCATCTGCGTGACGTGACATCTTGCCGGACTTTTGACGTCGCACTTAATGGAATATTCTTGTTTACTGGGCAATGGCCTTTGCTAAATAGAGATAGGTATATTTCTGATTGGATGACAACCATTGAATCTCAAAATCTCGCCAATATCGCCTGATTTTAAGCGCGAAACGTTAAGGCCTTTATAACGGTCAATTGGCGTTTATTGACAACTTTAGTTTTTAGCGCTCGGTCTTTGCACATGTCATGATTTTGGCTGTTATAACGGACTCTGGGACTTTATTGATAACTTAATGTTTTTAGCGCTCGGCTTTTACACATGGCATGATTTTGGCCTTTATAACGGACTCAGGGACTCAGGAGGTTACATTAAGTAAACAGATAGATTCACTTATTTTAAATATGTTACAAATACCCATATTTAAATATACGTATACCTATCGCAGCTGTTAAATACCCAGTCTTTGATAACCTGACACCAGAGTGGATGAGCCAAAATTGAATCCGATTTAATGCAATAGGCACGGAACATTGATTCCACTAAATGCGCCGATTGCACTAACCAGACTACTGATTCAGTTAAAACTGCTTCAAAACTTTTAGTTATATTTCACTTAGGAAAAGTTGATTTATGAAAAAGTGTATATATATCTATACATATATCAAATAGGCTTAAAAAAATGGCTCCGGCAGCTCTGGCTCTCTGGATAATTGACAACTTTTCATTATTGACGCAATTTTTTTGATATGAGCATAATTTCATGTAAACAAAATTGTCGGGTTTATATTTGCTAAATCGTACCCACGAATTACAGTTAGCAGTACAGTGTACAAAAAAATATGTAGGTACTTTCTAGAAACACGGTTAGCACAGTCAAGTGTAGCGTAACGTCAATTCACGCACGAGACAATCAAGTTATCCATATCTTGTTAATCACTTTAACATATACATTTTAATCATTATAATATAGCCATTGTTCTCATCGCTAGCTTCTAAACTATGAACTACTTGAACAGCACAGTCGTGCTGGATTCAGAAAGTTTAATTTTTATTTTATCTTGGTATGAGACTAACACACGAAATGATTATCTATAAATAGCTAGGTACATTTTTACAAGACCATACGAGTATGTACGGTCCAGAACGATGCGCCAAATTGGAAACCGAATGGTCTCCTCGGGTTAGAGGCAAACCAAAAAAGAGATTTCAGGACGACCTGGGGCCCGTTTCTCGAAAGCTTGTAACTTGTAACTCTTTTTAACACTATTAATTAGATAAGGCCTTAGTTCCGCTTGTATTACAGGTTTCGAGAAATAGGCCCCTGGATGCATTTTATAGTGGCGGAAACATTCACAAGGTCACGACAAAATGGCGAAAGTTGGGGGAGCCCTTTGATAGCACTGGGACACAAAAGAGGCTAACTAAAAAACATTGTGTCGTCAATCGTTGAATTATTCTTACTGCTTAAGGTGCATTCAGACCAAACGAACATTCGCTATTCTAACCCCCCACTCTACGAAATTCGATCGTTACACAAAACGTGATTGGTTGATTTCGTAGAGCGGGGGATAGAACAGCGAAGCTCTTTTGGTCTGAATGCACCTTTAGAAGACATTACGTATAACCTAGCACAGGGTCCATAGCGTGACCGAGGGCCACAAACTGTGTCATCCTCTACACGACCACAAGCCAGAACATCCACGCCACATCTAGTATGTAGGTACTAGGACCTAGTGGTTATGTACCACGACTACAGTAGTTTTAGTATCTACTTTATTGCAACAAAGATAAACCAACCAGTGTTTATTCGTAATAAAACAAGTAGTAAAATATTATATGAAGCTAGAAGGCGGAATAGGTAAGTGGGTTAAAGTTTTTATTTAACTTTATGATACGCGAAAAAGAGTTCACGTGCTTTGCGTTATTTAATTTATAAAATAAGCAATTGGTAAGTAGGTATATCTAATTCAAGGTATTTAATTTAGTAGCTTAGTTTTATCGTTAGCCTAACGAGATTGTCACAATAAATATATATTTATTTTTCTTTTACATACAACTAAACAATAATATGTGAGCGTTTTAGTATAAAAACTTCTCACTTTGTTGCCATAAGGGCGCTCACACATTTAATTCGCATAAAGATACATGTCAATTCCGTCCTAATGATAATCGAAGTAGTAACCACCAGTCAAACACGAAATCCCGTTTCCATCACGAACGGTAAAAATCACGTTACATATTATGCAGCGATCTACAAATCTGCATAACGATTATATTTAAACGGCAATAAGCACTGAATAATTCTGTCTCCTTAAATAAATTTAAAGTCTTAAATGTGACTTTACCAGAATTCGCCACAGCGAGCAGTAACTCAATCTCCGGTAAACTAACGTATCCGTGGATCCTTCGCAAGGCTGAAGGTTGCACGAGGGCACTCCACACAATTGAGCGGCGGAGACCGTGTCGGCTGGACATCGAAACTCGACCTGTGTCGATGCCGATACGACAGTTATACGAGAGCTCTTCCGTGACGCGACATGGGAATACTATGCAGTTTGTTCACAGGAAATGTTACCCGTAATATGTAATGCTACCCGTAATATAATGCTTCTTGGATATTTTAATTCTAGCTATTTTGTATGGAATTGAGTAATATGTTGATTTAAGAAGCGTTCCTTTAATATTAAACGACTTCCCTCTCGCATCAAAATGTGACCTAAACGCCAATATCTCTACAAATGAACAAAATAAACCTTATCTGTCAGCAAAAGTTACTTTGACACAACATTCAATGACCACTTTAGTGGCTACTGGTGTGGTAGGCATGACAACACACAAACATTTTGGTGGTTCTTGGCATTCAAAGGGTTAATACAATAATTATTTATTTTATTAAAGACTTCTTGATGATGGACTTGTGATTTGGACTTGTAGGTTGACAAAGTTAATGATAGGTTTTATGATAGGTACGAATGCGGAAAGTAAGATTTCCTGCACGCGCGTATTCACGAGAGTTTTATTTCGTGTTGGTTAAAAGCCTAATTATAATCAATACGATCATTATGTTCATACTGTTAGTAACTAACGAGAACAAATGATTATTAACAAATAAACCAACCGATGGTAATTATACATATTCACCGCTTCAAATACAACACTTATTAATCCATTAACTATAACGGCATATTTTGGCATTTTCATTTGTATGAATTAATGTTATTATTGAATGGCGGTTATAGCCATACTGATTAATTGATTGAAAACGAGGAATTAATTTGAGTAGTCGTGAACAAGCACTCCGATTCGATTAAATGGGATATCAAGTTGAGGAGAGACCACATTCGGCGGTCAACCGCAAGTGCTTAAGGTTGGTACTACGCTTAGCGGAGACGGTTCCATCGGAATGTCGTGGATTAGGTAGTCACGGCACCGTTTCAACTATTGTATACGAGCCCCGATGCAGTGGAGTTCGTCTAGTTCAAAACAATTTTTACAAATTTTTGAATATTTTAAAAATGATCACATTATGCTAATGATAAATTGTATGAACGTTAGTCATGGTTAATGTACTACATTTCAAGAGACACAACAATCTGAAGTACGCTTTTGTTGTTTAATAAATCGATTTTAACAAACCAGTGTCTAAATTATATTTTCGTTCACCACCGTAATTCCGCGCTTATAAGCTTGACGCAAAATTCGCAGTGCATCAGGTGTACCATGTCGTCTTTAATATTATTACCAAATTAAAAAATTGTGGAATTTTTTTAAAAAAATACCTCTCGTAAAATAGTTTTTTTTTAATTCTGATTTATTAAGTCCAAATATTTTATACTCAAAGAAACTATTTTAGTACTACTATTGAATAGTGAAGGTTTTGTCTCTAAACCTTTTCCCCCGGATGAACGGGATAATCTCGAAAAACTGTCTAACTGGACGAGAACATATGCATCGGGGCTCGTAAAGTGAATTTAGAAATACAAAACGCAATAGGCATGGTAACATAAATTTCTGTAGGAAATTAATATCTCCAATGATTATCATTAATCATTTTAATTGCTTGGCTGGCGCTGGTATTGGGCTATCCTGATTTCACTAGAACATGTGATAGGAAAGGAAATAGGAAATCGAAATAGAACAAATTGTTCAGTTTAGCGATAAACCCGCTTAAACCTATGGGGCCGATTGTCAATGCGGTAAACAATACTAGCGTAAGCGATACATTTGGTGGAAGTTTTGAAGGAATATTTGATCGATTCTGTTTTACTCTAGGTGAACGAGCAGTAAATGCTATGCATTTCAATGTAGTTCTGGTAAGAAGCACTGACTATTTATGAAGACTATAAACGTCAATATCTGAGACAACCTGGCACAAATAGATACCAATGAAAACAGAAATGAATGCCGTTACTGGATTAAAATGACTGACTGTCTTCATTACAACAACTAATCGAACATGTTACCTACTTGTTAATTTTTATTTGGTTAATGCAAGCTTATTGTGGAGAACAATAAAATAAACTCATTTTACAACTTCTCAACGACTCGACTTAACTAATACCTACTACGATTTGTCTTGTTTTCACTCTTCTCTGCCTTTAATGCGCTTAGCTTAGATTTGTTACTACGATTATATTCATAGTTTATTTGCAGGTATAACTCTACCCGAAAATAGTTTACTTCAACAACTCCCAGCAATCAGATTGATGATTACTTCAAGTAGGATAACAGTCTTTTTATTTCAATATATGAGAGAATTTTCCCATTTATCTCTAAACGGTATTATTAAAAGAAGAGAGGCGGACACTCTATTTCGCGGCGACATACTGTCGCACCAATCATGAACTAAGCATACAATACAAAACTCTTTATTACACACCTCACACGAATAAAAAATAAAAGTACATAAAACAAAAGAAATACAAAAAACAGAGGTCACAAAAGGCGGCCATATCGCTAAAAAGCGATCTCTTCCTGAAAACCTTTGGGTAGAGGAGACACGATTACAAAAACATACTGGAGTAGATAAAACTATTTTAGCCTACTGGAGTAGATAAAAGTATTTTAATTAAAAAAGTGCACTCGCGGCCATAACATAACGTAAGTGGGTCGCATTGCATCGGGTTGCGCCGGCACCGGCACTGGTGCGTGCATCCAACGTCTTCGATCGGTCGCTAAACCCATCACGCTCTATTTACGATATTTGCTTTTATAACGCGAATGCGCGGATGTGTGAATGATAATAGCTTGTTTCTGTTGTGTTTCATGAATCTCATTGTCAGTTACCTGAGTTGGTTATAAAAGCATTCAATAATATTTTCCAAAAAACCTAATCGATATCTAACCTATTTTACGCTAACAATCATACCTAGAAAACATTTGGTGCTGTATTTGGCTGGTTTCAAAACATTGCTAAAAGTTGATCAGGATCACGTATTTACCTACCTATTAGTGTTTACAGATTCGTTTCCAAGCATAATTTATTCCATTTTTAGTAGGTACAGAAATACAACTCGTACCTTTTTCTGATCAACTGTGTAAACCTACATAATCTGTAGTTCACATTCGATTTACCCATCCGCCTGATAAATTGGGATGTGGTTACGCAGGCCTGAGCGTAAATTTTTCGTGAAATTGATTTCGGATAGTAAAACAAGTAAACAACGATTTAACGGACGAAAACAACTAAGATTACATTAGTCGGGTGGCGGTCGATATTGGCAAATAAATGTGTGCCCTGATACATAATTCTGTAGGGTACAGTTGCCATCTGATATATCTGAGCTGTCATCGTGCTCAAAAATATCTGAACATACACTCTAACTCATAGAAACCCTGGCTGCTCCCATATATCTGATGGTTGCAATATATCATTACTTATTGTTTTAGGTATTTGAACTTCTTTTGAAGTTTGGATTGCAAGAGCTGAGCATGCCAAATACCTACAAAATAATTTTGTTTTCAAACTGAAGACCAAGTTTTCTTCGTCCTGTTTATTTATGAACGTGAAAGATAATAGATTGCGCGTTATGCTAATCCGTCGGTTTTTCCAAACATATTTCAAGCTTGCCTCTCACGAGTTCGCTGACAAAGCTTGTTGATAGTTTTTATTATGGGAAAACGAACGCGGATAGAAAAGTGACTATCACAGCAATTTGTTGATAGTTCCCACACTTTTTTATATTTTTAAACGGAACAGTGACGTTTCTCTTTAAAAATATTTCTAGACAGGGTTTAAATCAGATACGGGCGATCTCTTAACGGGGGTTAGTGTAGGGCGTAATAAGTAGATATAGATAACTTTTACTTAAAATTACAATTACACCTACACCTAAGCCAAATGCTCGTTAACTAAAATTTCAAAAGCGGAAAATGTGCTTGCTGCTAAAATATCTTCCAAATTTGACTGTAGAGTCATATTTAAATGCAATTCTAAAAAGCCTCTAATGGATCCTATGCCTGATTCAATTTATATCTTAACAAATTTTATAAATACGCGATGTAGGTATGTAACCGGGAAGATAAACACAGAATTGCTTTTAAAAAGCACCAGCTTTTGAACGCCGCAAAGTAAACTAAAATATTTTTCTATTTATTTTCAGGATGGGAGTTAAAAGGATTACACTGTTACAAATTTTTCAACATCAGACATTCCTGGGAGAAAGCAGCGGAGTTATGTCGGAGGTTAGTACTATTAAATCTTTATCGTTTAAAATGGAAAGATAATAAGGTTATTTTTATCATGTATAAATATATACTAATTTTAAATCATTCATAGGTACGGGAGCGAACTCATGGTCGTAGACACTTACACAGAAAACAATATGACAGCGAGTATGGTGCCGGCTAGCCCTAGCAACAATCACTACTGGCTAGGACTTGCGACCGTTGATGATTTACGAACAAATACCTTAGAATCTGCTGCTGGCACTTTAGTCTCGCAATATGCTGGATTTTGGGATTTGAGACAACCTAATCCAAAAGATGGAGAATGTGTTGATGTCCATGTTACCGCTGACAGCCAATCCTGGGAACTAACAACATGTGAAAGCCTTCTACCTTTTATGTGCAGAGCTAATGCTTGTCCTTCAGGTAAGTTTCAAACAATCAAATTAATAGCTTGAATTAATGTTATTAAAGCGGAATTAATTTTTATTTAAGTAAACAATGCGATTCTCAAAACAATTGTGTTGTGTTTCAGGAACCTTCCATTGTTCAAATGGAAAATGCATTAATGCAGCCTTCAAATGTGACAAGCAGGACGATTGTGGTGATGCTTCCGACGAAATGGACTGCGCCACAGAGTGTCATTTCTACATGGCCAGTAGTGGAGATGTTGTAGAAAGTCCAAACTACCCTCATAAATATCCTGCGTTCAGTGATTGCAAATGGACTCTAGAAGGACCTCAAGGTCAAAACATTGTCTTGCAGTTTCAGGATTTTGAAACAGAAAAAACTTTTGATACTGTACAAATCTTAGTCGGTGGAAGAACAGAAGATAAATCTGTCAATCTAGCAACATTATCAGGGAAACAAGATATATCAAATAAACTGTTTGTCTCCGCCTCTAATTTTATGATAATTAAGTTTAGCACAGACGGATCTGTAGAAAGGAAAGGTTTCCGTGCCTCTTGGAAGACGGAATCATCGAATTGTGGGGGTATTCTCAGGGCCACTCCCCAAGGGCAAGTATTGACATCACCTGGCTATCCAACTGGTTACCCTGGAGGCTTAGAATGTATGTACATTATTGAAGCTCAAGCCGGCAGAATAGTTTCATTGGAAATAGAAGATTTAGAACTAGGTATGAATAGAGATTACATTGTTGTTAAGGATGGTAACACTCCCTCTAGTCCCGTACTTGCCAGGTTAACTGGGCCTGGTGAAGAAAATCAGAAAGTAGTTGTATCAACTACAAATCACCTCTACATGTACTTCCGTACAAGCTTAGGTGACTCTAAGAAAGGTTTCAATATGAGGTACTCTCAAGGCTGTAAAGCAACTATAATCGCAGCCAACGGAACACTTACTTCACCTGCTTACGGACTTAGCAATTATCCCAACAACCAAGAATGTTTATTTAGGATAAAGAACCCGAATGGTGGACCGCTTTCCCTGAAATTTGATGAGTTCAACATCCACCCGCCTGACGTTGTACAAGTTTTTGACGGCGCAAGCACAAGTGGTTTAAGATTACATTCTGATAATGGATTCATAGTTAAACCAAGAATAACCCTAACTGCATCTAGTGGAGAAATGTTAATACGGTTCGTGTCTGATGCTTTGCATAATGGACCCGGTTGGAAGGCGACGTTCTCAGCAGGTATGCTTTTATATAGCTAAGTACGTGTTTTCCTCTTTTTTTAAAAGAGTTGATATTTATTATCAAGTACGTAATAGTTTTGTCGATAACTAACTGTATTGAGAATACACTTTTGTGTAATAAAAAAAATATAAAACTTATTTTATTTTTCAGATTGCCCACCACTGAAGTCCGGTATTGGTGCTTTAGCATCAAACAGAGATACCGCCTTTGGAACAGTTGTGACCTTCTCATGCCCGATTGGTCAAGAGTTCGCTACTGGAAAGTCTCGAATCACTACAAAGTGCCTTGATGGAGGAAAATGGTCAATTACATACATTCCTAGTTGCCAAGGTGAACAATACTCGTGAACATTTCTTACTACCTATTGAAAATAATTCTAGTTTATTTAATGCATTAACCTCAATGTTCTAATTTTTGCAGAGGTTTATTGCGGCCCAGTACCACAAATTGATAATGGTTTCTCAATCGGCTCAACCAATGTTACCTATCGTGGTGTTGCAACTTACCAGTGTTATGCCGGATTTGCTTTCCCTACTGGACAGCCGATTGAAAGGATTTCTTGCTTATCTGATGGCAGATGGGAAAGGACACCAACGTGTCTTGGTAAATATAAAATAAGTAAAAAAAGTTTTAAGTTAAACGGTTTTTATTGCACCAAAAACTAGAAAATAAAAATTAGTTATAACTAACCGTAGATGCTACTTTCTATAGATTAGTCACGTGAAACTATTATCACTGTAGTCTTCCCAAGTCGGATGCTGAAAGCCACGTTTAGCCTCTATGTCAGTGGATTAAGCGTTACCTAATCGGAAACTTTTACCAAACTAAAATAAAAACGTGGGGCGTACGCAATTGTGATTAGGTCACTATAGTTAAACGTATTGCGAAAACACAAATCAAATTATTATTAACTAAGACCGAGTGGCCGAGGGGTACAGGCATCAGCCGCGAAAGCTGAGTACATGGGTTCGATCCCCACCTCGGGCGTTAGGTGATCTTGGTCGTTTTTCTTTGGTATATGACAGCAATGTGTAATAAGTTTTGTTCTGGCCTTGATAAAAGCTATTTACCTCTGTAGAAGTGATAGAACAGATGGATAATTAATTGCAAAATTAAAGCTTTAATTACACATTTTGAACTTGTATGTTTCTTTATAATAACGCCCCACGTTTTTATTTTAGTTTGGTAAAAGTTTCCGATTAGGTAACGCTTAATCCACTGACATAGAGGCTAAACGTGGCTTTCAGCATCCGACTTGGGAAGACTACAGTGATAATAGTTTCACGTGACTAATCTATAGAAAGTAGCATCTACGGTTAGTTATAACTAATTTTTATTTTCTAGTTTTTGGTGCAATAAAAACCGTTTAACTTAAAACTTTTTTTACTTATTTTATTTTCAAGTTTTTAGTGCAATTGTTAATTTAATTTCCGATACTATACCTATCTAGATCAAAGATGTTGTTTGTAATATATGTATAATACAATTATGCATGCTAAGTAGCGTTTATACTCTCGCGCATTCATCATGAATCACGACACATACTTATATTTACGTACAAACGTAATGGACATTGTTTTATGTGTAACGGGAGGCGAATTCCTGCTGAATAGATATTTTTAGAAATCCGACACTAAAAAAATATTATTAAATATCTCGATCGACAAATGAAAACCAAAGGCTGGGCGTGGTTAACGTAAGCTTGAATGCCCGAAGTGTCTCAAATGGACTTCATACAATAAGTACCTTAGATAACAGAGATCTGACAATATGCAATATATCAATCAATTTGGTTTATTGAGAAAATCAAGTTTAAATTTTTATATTGTACACATTATACAAGTCGAATTTCGAGACTATAAAATATAAACTCATTCTCTCAGTCGACGGAAGACCGCAGGTCTGACGGATAGTCCGACGCGAAGCGAGGCCTATAAGGGTCAATCCATGCAATCTATCAACCGGAGGGCCTTAGGCCCGACGGCACTATGGCAAGCACTACGTGAATCCGAGAGACTCACACTCTCTGTCTATTAACTGGAGGACCGCAGGCCCAACGGCACGCCCTACGCGAACCCGAGGGGTATACTCATACTCTCAGTCTCATCAACCGGATGACTGCAGGTCCAACGGCACGCCCTACGCGAACCACTCACGCTGTCACTCTATTAGCTGGAGGGCCGCAGGCCCGACGGCACGCCCTACGCGAAACACTTACGCTGTCACTCTATTAGCTAGAGGGCCGCAGGCCCGACGGCTCGCCCTTCGCGAACCACTCATGCTGTTTCCTTACCTCTTGGGGGGCCGCAGGCCCGACGGCTCGCCCTACGTGACCCACTCACCCTGTCACTCTACCAGCTGGAGGGCCGCAGGCCCGACGGCTCGCCCTACGCGAACCACTCACGCTGTCACTCTATCTGCTGGAGGGCCGCAGGCCCGACGGCTCGCCCTACGTGACCCACTCACCCTGTCACTCTACCAGCTGGAGGGCCGCAGGCCCGACGGCTCGCCCTATGCGAACCACTCACGCTGTCACTCTACCAGCCGGAGGGCCGCAGGCCCGACGGCTCGCCCTACGCGAAGCACTCTCACTGTCACTCTATCAGCTCCGATGGCTCGCCCTATGCGAATCACTCACGCTGTCACCCTATCTGTCGTGACCCTATGAGTCTATCAGCCGGAGGGCCGAAGTAATGACATACGGTACTAAACCGTGGTCGCTTACAATGGGCCTCATAAGAAGGCTCAAAGTCACCCAAACGGCAATGGAGAGGCCTATGCTAAGTCTCTCTGCGAGATCGGATTAGAAATGAGACCATCCGCAGCAGAACCAAAGTAACCGATATAGCCCTTCGAATTGCTAAACTGAAGTGGGCGGGGCTCGTCGCGCGTGGAACCGATGGCCGTTGGGGCGGTAAGGTTCTCAAGTGGCGGTCACGTACCGGAAGGCGCATCGTGGGGTAGACCCCCACAAGGTGGACTCATGACCTGGTGAAGGTCGCTGGATGCGGGTGGCACAGGGCCGGTCCTTGTGGCAATCTTTGGGGGAGGCCTATATTCACCAGTGAACGTCTATAATTAAATCCGTATGTTTCTACCAAATATCTAAAGCAGTACTTCAAAATCTACATATCGCTAAACCTAGCGGTTGTGGCAGGCAGTAACACTGGAGTATCAGATTTGAGGAGTTGGACGTTAGTATTAAATTCGCATGTTTCTACTTAATATCTAAAGAACTTCTTTAAAATCAAAATATCGATAAAAGATAAACCTTGCGGTTATTGTAGGCAGTACTGCAGCATCAGGAGTGAGGAGTTGGAAGTCAAGATCAGGCTGTTAGAATTTTATTATGCCGAACATGCTATGCTTTCATTTTCACGTGTCTAACACTCTCGGTTAAGGTAAGCAGTACGTCTGCAGCATCAGGCTTTGAGGATACAAGGATACAAATATTATAATATTGCATTGTCATGGGGACTTGATAAGAATTCCAAATTTTATTGATTTCGGTGCAGTAGAAGTGGTCGAAAAATCGATCACAAGATTTGAAGCATCGACGACAGTTGATACGCGGTGAAGTTAATAAAAACCGTTTAAAAACTAACAATTATCTAAATGAATTTTAACAATTATGTTTAACAGTTAAATCTGAATAACTTATTTTAACGAACCTCGCTCCAAGTAATTTCTGTTGCAAAGATTGTCAATCGCGATTCAGCGTGGCATTGCCCCAAGCGTGATGGGCACTTTAGCCCCGGGAATGATACGGGACAAGTTATTCGACTAGTACTTTTGGTACTCTTTGTGAAACTTATTTTGTAACAAAAAAGTGTATACTTATTTATTCTAATGAAGAATTCTATTATCCTTTTTCTAGCGTCTCAATGCGTAGCCCTGCCAGACGTTTCTCACGCAAATGTGACCATTCTCAATGGTGGTGGCCGAAGTTACGGTACTATTGTTCGTTACGAGTGCGAGCCGGGCTACGTTCGATCGGGTCAACCAGTGCTTCTTTGTATGAGCAACGGAACATGGTCTGGTGACGTACCTACCTGCTCAAAGGCTCTGTGCCCGAAGTTTCCTGAAATCAAAAACGGTTTTATTGTTGATCAAACAAGGGTCTACATGTACGGCGACGAAGCTCGTGTACAATGTTTCAAAGGTAATTCAATAAACAATCAAACTGAATGTAAAATAAATCTAATCATTATAGATTTACTTGACTACATTTATTTTATAATTATTATATATTGCAATAATAATTTTAGGATACAAACTTAATGGACCCAGCGTACTTAAATGTGGACCAAATCAAGAATTTGATGCGCCGCCAACGTGTGACGATATTAACGAATGTCTTATAAGCCAATGTGACGCCGCTTCAACGGATTGTAAGAATACCCAAGGTGGATTCTATTGTCCATGTCGCCCTGGCTTTGCTCCAAGCATGGACTGTAGACCTGTAGGGGACTTGGGTCTAATCAATGGCGCTGTACCTGATGAATCTATTTCAACTTCTACACCAGAGCCTGGATATCATAAAGGCGTAAGTTTAATTCATACTTAGTTCTACAATTGCAAATATATTTAAAAATACAACATTTGTGGCAGGTGATTAACTAATTGTTGTTCTAAATTATAGATGGTGCGTTTGAATAATGGAGGAGGATGGTGCGGAAATAACTTGGAAGCAGGAGCCAACTGGATTCTGATTGATTTAAGAGCACCAACAATCATCAGAGGATTCAGAACCATGAGCGTCATGCGGGCTGACGGCAATATTGCTTTCACTTCAGCAATAAGAATACAGTATACAAATGAATTAACAGATGTTTTCAAGGACTACACGAATCCAGATGGCACTGCTGTAGAATTCCGCATTTTAGAACCTACTCTGTCAGTCCTAAATTTACCAATGCCCATAGAGGCACAATACATCAAATTTAAAATACAAGATTACGTAGGCGCGCCCTGCTTGAAACTAGAAGTTATGGGCTGTGCACGATTGGACTGTGCTGACATTAATGAATGTAATGAAAATAATGGAGGATGCGACCAGAAATGTATTAACACGTGAGTATTACTCATAAGACGTGATT
>JALPQI010015594.1:0-29631 GCA_025490895.1 Thaumatotibia leucotreta | reverse complement strand
AATTAAACGTAAGTTTACGCGATGAAGTCCCGTTTGTCTTTAAAATATGAGTGATAATCGTGAAAGTTTAAATCAATTTATTGTCTGGCATGTCATCTCAGTCATTGCAGAAGAGATACATGAAAATAAAAATTAGTCCTTAAATTGTCAGAAGAAGAGCCCCTGCTTCTCATTTCTGACAAATTTTTTGATTTGTTTTTTATGGGTGAGCTTAAATTCATTCTTCAGAATGGACGAACTCAGTGATGACTTTAAAAGTCATTTTCCATGCAAGCGATTTTATATTCATCGGAAATTTAATTTCCGCGTAAAATTATATATTTCCTGCGTGCTCCATTATGACGAAAACAATATTGTCAACAGGTTTCTCATTCAGGCAATGAAGCGGAAGAACGGAACCTTTTCCGTTGCCTTTTGCGGTTAAGGCAGATTCACGTAACATTAGTTCCGGCGTCGACTTCTAAAGGAAGACAGGCAGGGAACTATTAAGTAAATGAAATGCTAGTTCTTATACTCAATCCAAAAATTTCTGTCAGAAAAAAATATGACAACGCTCAACTTTTGCTATACTGCTAGGAATAGAGAACACAGTAGAGATAACTTTTATGTCTGACATTTTTAACCTTTTATACTTACTGCATCGGTCGCAAAAACGACTGCCCTATATCACTATATTTTTGTATTTTCTTCCTGTACAGATTTTTTTATACTACAGGATGGCATTGAAGCTTAAATTCAGGATTTTTTGAGTCTTGCCCGTTAAAGGGTTAATGTTCAAATTATCCCAGCAAACGGAACCTATGTCAATGTGGGGCTTTTATAGATACTTGTACAGGTGATTTTACATCTGCAAGTTTTGAAACAAGGTTACATACAAGTAAGAGTTGAGTTGAAGAGTTGCAAGAATAACTTGCAAGTGTAAACTCATCTTGTGTACCTAGTGTACCTACTCGTAATTAGCGTTCTCGAGTGGCGGCCACGTAACGGAAGGCGCAGCGTGGGTACGGTGGGGTAGAGTGGCCCCTCACAAGGTGACCTGGTGAAATTCAAAGGAGTTCACTGGATCCGGGTAGCGTAGGAACGGTCATTGTGGCAATCTTTGGGGGAGGCGGTGGACGTCTTTCGGCTGATCTAATGATGACCTACTCATGTTATTGTTTTGTTTGTTATGACAATATTATTTGTTAGGGAAAAAAACTTTCAAATTATACTAACACAGCTAATAAAAAAGTTTATCCTGTGTGTAAAATAAATGAAGAATATAATATTTTACTTGAGTTGATCTGAGACTTTGATCCATAAATCCACATAAGTAGGTACCATAATAATATTATTATGCCTAAGTTTTTGGTAGGTAACTAAAGCACGGTACCTCATATTTATTTCATGGCAATTCAATATTAATAACCTGTCATTTTCCTTGAAAACGCTAAAAACCAAGCAATCCATATTTGACGCAGAAATAATGTCATAACGTTTCTCAGAAGCGTTATCCAAAAAGGAATTCCTCGCGCAGTAAAATAAATATAGGTTGGGAAATTGTAAGCGGAGAAAAGGACTTGGGTGTGCTTGGGTCACGTCACGTAAATTTCTAATCTCGCATCCAACTAGACCTACCTAATAAATTTCTAATCTTTCCTCGGACCTTTTTCAATAAACGCCCGCTCGAACGGGAAATCGGTCAGATGTGAAATTATCTCATAAGAGGGCGTGCGGGGTCTCGTGTAGTTCCTGATAATAGTGGGCCCCTTTACCTTCAAAGAACATCGCTTTAGAGCGGAGCTAACATGTCCACTTGGAACATGAGTACTTTTACAAGTAGCGAGCAAAATTGCTGCAGCCTACAATGTGCTATTCATAGGTACCTAATGTACTTAATACTATTTGAGGATTATGTTTCTAGTTGGCTAGAAATAAATTTGTTATTGTTTTCACAATATTATAAGCCGAAAATTATGCCGAGCTGTACAATAACACAGCATAACATAATATATTATAACTGTTACTGCACATTTGTTAAAAGGTATTAAGATTATTCATGTTTACTCGTATTTTTGTCAAATTCCATTTACTGGCAAATATGGCTTTCAATAGCATTTGTTGTCTTTGACACATACATATCGTGCAATATGTTCGTAAATTTATTTTTACCTTAATACTAATAAATATCAATAATTTAAACTAAAAATGTATGTGTACTCAATGTTTAAGGCTTTAATTTGTTGATAAGAAGTTTTTAGGTTTATGTACATTTTTTTCGTTTTCTACTGGCGCTGGCGCACGGACCTACTTGTAAAGGTGAATCACTTTGAAATTCCTATAAAACAAAATTGAATCCTCATTAGAGGTGTATGCCATAGAACATCCATATAATATTCTATCGTCCTTTCACCCTTACCTAATTGGTAACCTACTAAATAATTCGTCACACAGAACCCTATTATTAAGGCGCCGTAAAAAGTAAAGTTACCCTTTACGTCTCTATTGGAACCTTGCCCCGCGGGGGTAACGAGGCTTGCGGCTGTCAGATCCGGGTGACAGAAGCTGATATACCTTTAGCTGGAATTGACATCAATGCGAACGGGTTTTTCAGGTTACTTGTAATTTATTTATCGTTTTCGTGTCTTCATTTGTATATCTCTCTGTCGAGTGTTAGTTTCTCTCACATAGGTCAACTGGATGCTTAGCCAAGTTGCCAATCGCTAACGCTTAGTAGCGTATCGTAGTTTTCCCCCCTCTGTCACTCTTTCATATTAGTGCGACAAAGACAGTTAGCTGCCTTTCGTTTACGATTGACGATTAAGCGTTAGCGATTGGCAACTTCTCTAAGCACCCAGGTACTGTTAGCCATAGGTACCTGGTACGATTTTCTTAGCAATAAAATGAATTATTAGATGGCCGCCAATCCGGATCCCACTCTAGTTTTCCAAAGCCTTACGCATCTCCATTAGTCGCCCTTTTCGTTCTAGGCCGTTTCAAAAAAGACACTGAATATCTGACCCTTCCAGAGCTGGACGTGTTTGGGCTCATTCGAATCAAAATCACGAGCTGATTCGATCGAGATAATAAAAAATATGGTGAAAAATATTTATACAAAAATGGAGTTTCCGATACGTGATGCTCGTAGTATAGAAAACGTAATGGATTATTTTGGAACTTTATTTTTTAGTATCTACATTGAATCCCTCGTGATTCTCATTCGAATAAGCCCAGGCACGTGTCCAGATCTGAAGGTATCTGGTTTTGGGGATTTTTTTGGAAAACGCCCTTTAAGGTTATGTCAGATATTATGTGTCTTTGTGTTAAATGTTGCTGGTGACTGTACATAAGGGAGTAGGTATATAGGTTTAGGTATATACGATCGAGATAATAAAAAAAATATGGTGAAAAATATTTGTACAAAAATTGAGTTTCCGATACGTGATGCTCGTAGTATAGAAAAAAGGTGACGTAATGGATTTTTTGGGACTTTATTTTTTAGTAAGTATCTACATTGAATCGTGATTCTCATTCAAATGAGCCCAGGCACGTGTCCAGATCTGGACGTATCTGGTTTTGGTTTTTTTTTTGGAAAACGCCCTTTAAGGTATTGTCAGATATTTTTGTGTCCTTAAATGTTGCTGGTGACTGTACATTAGGGAGTAGGTATACATAGGTATATACTAAGCCAGCGGTTCGAGCCTCGACCCCTGTCACTCGCACCCTGACGTAGGCGTCGGCCGATGCAGGTGAGTGCTTTGCTTATCAGTTTTAGACGATTGGGAGAGAGTTTTGTCATGATAAATGTGAGTTTATACACCTTCCCTTTTTCATTACAATGTTGTAGGTTATATATCTGCAAGTGTGGTGAATAATTTTTTCCCATCCTATTTTTACAAATACATCAGAATTTATTTATAGTTCTTTATCGGCTCATCTCTTTGTATTTTTCACTTTTAGGGACATCTAAAAAACCTTCATTTCAGTGAGGTTTGTAACGACAAATTAAGGCCTAACTAAGCACTAAATTTCAATAAAAACTCAGTGTTGGTGTTAATTTTATAAAATATAAGCGATATTATAATATAAAAACTGATAAAGTTTAAATTCCCAAATATGTGGGTAAACTTGCCTTAATCGTACTCCTGCCTAAATCGTACCCCATCAATATCTTGTGAATTGAATCTGCTTTAGCGGCGCAAGTTTTATAAAACTGAACAACTTGGTCGGTGTGTAACATCATTCGAGAAACAACCCCACAGTGGCACTCCATCCAAAATTATCCAATAAGCTATTAATTTCGCTGTTTTCGAGTAATAGTTAAGGTCGATTCTTAAGGACTTCAAGTTTGATCGCAATTAGCTATGTAAATAATAAGTATTTTGCTTAATTATTTACTTATTTACACTATTAATTACGAGAAATATTATCGTCAGTTTAACAACATTTTTTTTTTATACGGCAACTTTTAAATCTTAGTTATCTTATACCTAAATCGTACTCATCACTTTGTTCTATTTCGTACTGGTACGTTTTAGGAATAATCGTTTATTTGACTGTATAAGATAAACATAACCAATGGATAATACAATACTTAGTCATGTAAAGTTAAATAAATAACTCTCTGTGTATGTTAACAAAGGAAATTTAAAAAGAATTGGTCAGGCTCATGTTGTAGAGAGGAAACAAAATAAGAGACAATAATTTGTGTACCTACGCAATGAAGTCTGGATCCACTGACATTGTGCTGGGGTCGAGACATATTCTCGTAATGTTATTTTTGACAACACCATGAAATTATGCAGTCCGACAAACAATTATGGATTGAAAAAAAAAAATGTTAAAATGTTAGTTTTAAATCTGAAATAAGCAAGCAAGAAAGTCAACAATATAATAAGATTAGTGGCTAAATAAATATTACTAATATCCCTGAATATCATTGGTTATAATAATGAGACTATAAATAATTATATAATCTTAATTTTCATACTAAGTTACGCCGGTACGAAATAGGGATACAGAGGTACGGAATACATAGGAATTGGAATACATAGTCTTAAATCGTACTTTTTCCACTTTTTTTTTAATTGTGTTTATCTCAGAATATATTGAAGTTCAAAATTAACTTGTTATTTTAGTCGATTAGTAAATAAATAAAGATTCTTTTGATATCATAAACATATAAATTTCTTATTTATATATCCTGATATTTAGTACTTTCTCTTAAGGGGTACGAATTAGGCAAGTTTCCCCTATATTTACTTAATTGTCGTTACGAACCTGACTGCAATTAACGTGTTTTAATCTCACGCTAATTGGGTGTCCCTAAAAGTGAAAAGTACAAAGTTTGTCGTTGTTGCTGTCACTTTCTAACTAGATAACATAGATAGATTATTTAGGTATATGTTAATTTTAGTATAAATTTTACCTATATATTTTTTAATCTAAGTTTAATTTGTAACTAATTTAAATATATACACCTACACCATTAAATTGTAATTTATAAATGTTATTACTATTGGGATAAACGAAATTGATGTAAGTACAAAAGTGAAACTCATCATGATAATCAAAAAATCATTATGAGCCTCCAGATGATAGATTTTCGATCGATTTATTTTTAATTGACAGCCTAAAAAAAAATTAATATGAAAATAACAATACGTTCATAATCGATTACTATTCCTTTAGAATCGATTATTTGCTTAAATGTTACATTTATAATAATTTTTAGTTATCTCATAGGTGGTGTAAAAAGCAGTATGTGTCACACGGTATCAAATAAATCATATCTTTAATTTCGTCTTGGGCGTTGACGCTTGAATCCCTCATTACGGTCAGGATTCCTCACTACGTTCGGGATTCTATCCTGGAATGCATCGCATCATTCGGGCTTTAATGAACGCCCTCGCCGGATATAATATCATTTTGATTCCTGGTGACACAATCTAGTACCTAAAGGTTTGCTGGAAACAAGCAATATTAGTTGTAATGCAATAAGTACATGTATTTTAATGCTCAGGAGATTTAAATTTTCTCATAATTTATTTGAAATTGGAGTTAAATTTTTTATGAATGAAATAACGACTAAACTTTGTATGATTTTGTAATGCAGCAATAACATTTTTCTCGATTAATTATTTTTCGATCAATTTTGATCGCATGGCTTTAAACAAAGGAATAAAGTTATTAACAAATTTTAGCTATTTGAAATACGAAATTTTGATTAAAAGCCCAGAGTCTCATATTTTTCGTGATTTGTCCATAAAATACAATCTTAAAGAGCGGTGCATCCCTATCTTTCATATGTGTGAGGCATAGCCGTGTCTCTTTCGTGTGGGCGTGCTTTATGTTAGCGCAGGTATTGTCTTAAGGTACCTACGTTTTATTTTAATCTATGTACCTAATAAAATTAAAAATAGCATAAAGACTGCTTTCTGAAACATGCATTAGATGTACTTATGTATGATTGTATGAGTATAGAGGGTCCCGAACTAGAGAGAAATCAAGTTAGGCGTGATAAGGGTTACTACCTAATTGTTAACATTACAGGGAGTGTTTGCAATATCCAAACAATGTTGGCAAACTAGCCCTCCAATTTACATAGCTCGTGGCATACACTTCGAAAGCATGTAGTTACATTGACTTACGTGGTATTGGAAACTTAATGTGCTTGTTAATAAAACCCCAACACTGAAAATGATTTGTCCAATTTATGGATTCCATTGTTGGCCGTGTGGTGACGGCAGTAAGAATACATTTGTCACCACCCCAACTCCTCCTGCGGGTGTCGTAAGAGTCGACTAAGGGATTGAAGTGTCACTGACCATTATTTGACAAAAGAAAGATTATGGGCAGCAGCGTCATCATAGTGGACACATTACTGTGATCGCCAATCCGCTTGCCCAGCATGGCGATTATGGGCATTTATATGGGTCTGCGTCTATACGCATAGTTAATAAGATAGGCTTAGGTACGTCCAGCAGTGGACTATCATAGGCTGATGATGATGATGATGAATTTATGGATAATTCAGAAGGCCTGTTGTCCTCCATCCTTATTATCCTTATATAGGTAATACTCGGTTCCCAATATCACGTGCATACCCACCTATAGCTTGTTTTATATATTGAATGGCTCTTTGTTCTGAACTGTTGCATCGGCTTGGGGCTCCATCTTTTGAAGGAGATACATGCTTAGTCAAATGGAAGATCAGGTAGTTATGAACATATATTTAAGGACACATTGCTTTGTTTTCTTTCTTTAAACTTGTATGGATGGAGCTGATTTAATAAACAGATTAAAAACTGGCTAGGTTATATTACTTAATTCTTCCACAGACAGGGCGTCCCAAAGTTATGGGACATGCAGGGGAAGTACCTTAAATATCGTAGATAGGATATTTTGCTGAAAGAAGACTTTATGTTATTTTGAAAATTAAATAATACTGCATTCAAAGTTTTTCAAAAAATTACTTACTCCACCCGGAAATCGAACCAACTACATTTTTTTTTCGAATTTTAAACCAAACAATTTTCACAAATTCATAACTTTTTGACGTCAAGGTTTGGACCACACTGTATAATAATATTAAAATGCCAATGTAACCCAATCAAACGTGTTAACTGCGTAACGTATTTAGGCCTCATAGTAGATGAACATTTATCCTGGACGCATCATGTAGATTTTATTTGTAACAAACTCAGAATATTAGTAGGAACATTTTATTATTTAATATTTGAAGTTCCTTTACATATCCTTAAGTATTTATATGTATCCTTAGTAGAATCGATAATTGATTATGCTCTTGACTGTTACGGATTGACAACCAAAACCAATTTGAAGAAAATAGAATGCATGCAAGTAAGATTCCTCAAACTGTTAGTAAATAATAAAACTAGAGAAAAGTACAAAAAAGATTATAGAAATTTATTTAAAGTATGTAAAATTCTCCCGGTAAGCCTTAAGCATAAATATTTAATAGTGTTAAATAATCATGGTAGTCATGAGCACAACCAGTTACTCCGTAATGACGTTTGTGGAACCAGGTCGGTGTCTGCGGGCAAGTTTGTTGTTTCCAGGGTTACCAACTACTACGGCGACAGGTGCCTTCAGAAACGCCTACCCTATTTACTCAACAGCCTGCCCACGGACATCAGGCTGGAAGCCAATAAAGCGTAGTTCGGTAAAAAATTGAAAAATTACCTTGTCAATAATATTACTTAAATATTTTTTTGGAGTCATATTATAATATATATTATGCATAAAGTAAGAATATTATAAATTAATATAAGAGAGTAGAGACTGCACGATCCCACAGTCAAACCGTGAAAACTGTTTTGTGGGACTTTGTATGTATGTTAATGTATATTTTATTGTTAATAAATATAATAAACGTGTTTCGCCATCCCGGTTTAAATACATGTCAGATAAATGTAAACCGTCCTTTCCTTTTATATGGTGAAAAGGATAGTGATAATTTTATCTCACAGATATGTTTAACCGGGGACAGTGAAACAGCTAGGGCCTTACAATTATTATTTATTTTCCGTACCCTAGTTGGCAGTGACCCTGCCTAAGTAGCTTGAGATTCCGGGTTCGATTCCCGGCGAGGGAATTACTTATGTATTTATTTATCACAAAAATATTTGTTCCTTGGTCGTGGCTGTTATTATATTTAAATATATACGAGTAGGTATGTATCTATATTCTATACGTACGTCGTCGCTTGGTACCTACACCACAAGCGTTAATTTAGCCAAAGAGTAAACATTAATTTAAAATTTAGCTTATCGTGGGGCTAGGTCAATTTGTGTAAAGGTGCATTCAGACCAAACGAGCATTCGCTGTTCTAACCCCCTACTCTACGAAATTCTATCGTTACACAAAACGTGATTCGTTGATTTCGTACTGTGGGGGATAGAATAGCGAATACTCGTTTGGTCTGAATGCACCTTCAGATCTTCGGAAATCTTCTTTTCTTATTTATTTATTTTTATGCCACGGACCGTGGCCCACGGTTGGCCACTTACCGTAGGTAGGTAGGTACAAGCATATGAAAGCATTGTTAAATTTTTATGAACTGATTATTTAGAGATTTTAAAGTATAAACTCTATTCGGATGCAACAACAAACTTTTTATTTCAATACGTCGCGTACTAGGTACCCTCGGTAAACATGTTGCCTAAATGAAACCCTTAGCGGTTCAAAACATGATGCAATCAAGAGACATCAAGCAAAGTGAAAGCTCTCATAAAATATTACTATATTACCTGTGTATAAGCATAAGGCAAAACCTCTGTTTCATGAAGGCGAGCCCGGAGATCGATGGGCATCGGGGGACGTTCCATCATCGTTTGTTTGCGCATTCATCGTCCCCAAACGTCAAAACTTGAGGGCGGGCCGCTATTTGATGATATTTACCTGGTTGCTAAGAATACATCGTATTGTTCGACCTTTGAATGTGGTCGTAATGTTCAAAACAAAATTACACGTTTATTTGCTACGTAAGAATGAAATATTTTGATCGCTTTTTCTATTGAAGTTTCACTAATTTAATCCTTAGGCAATGTACCACACAATTCACATATTTATGTATTTTTCCACTCACTTTTTGTATAATTATATTTAAAAGTCAGAATTTTTCACTCTACGCTATGGCGAAGAGGCTAGAACGCACGATGTCTTTTAAGTTTGCCAAATTAAGGGTTAAGAAAAAAATATACACGATGTTTCCCAAATCACTATTAGCCTCGTACACACCGTATATATTATAAATCATACTGAGCGACTTAGTAAAGTACTAACACTGAAATCAAATCACGATAAAAAAGACTTTGGGCCTATAGCAAATTACAACTAATATTACAACTAATAGAAAAGAGACGGAGTAAGAAATTGATTTTTGTATTCTTAATCCGTGCGGTGACGGAGTAAGAATACAAAAATCACCGCCCCTCTCTTCCCGTGGGTGTCGTAGGAGTCGACTAAGGGAAATACTGAGTATCCAGCTTCTCAGCCGGTGGTAGGGTATTTTTACTAGTACCCGCCTGGGTGGCTACCACCGTACATTCGGTGTAAACGCCCGTGAAATGACTTACCTTCGTGTTTGCCGTGTTTCGGGGTCAGCCGGTGTATTTACCAGCATCTAGCGGGCCAGCAAGGCGGTGGCAACTAACAGGTTACTGATTGTCTCCTGTTCGTTGCCGCCGCGATTTGGGCTCTACTTTTCACTTACGATCAGGTGGAGTGGAGCCACTTTGTTGTGCCAACGTTATTTTTATTGGGTCGGCAACGCGCATGTGACACCCTGAGGTTGCAGGCGCCCATAGGCTACGGTGACTGCTTTCCATCAGGCGGGCCGTATGCTTGTTTGCCACCGACGTGGTATAAAAAAAAAAAGAGACTTCCGCTTGTAATATTATTTGTAATTTGTTACGCAATAGGCCGTTTTTCAAACGTATTGGTTACGTGCCCCAAAGATGGTAGTATGGCAAAGTGTATTTTTTTCTCGTTTTCGGGCTAGGTCTCAATAAAAATAGCTCAGTATGACTTATACTAGTCGTACTTACATGAAAGTGCTACCATAAGCTCTAATAACTGGTACTCAACATACATACTATTAGGAACTATTTAATATTCCCGAAATTAACTAACTCTGGTGGAGGTACGATATTGCATGCTTAACAAGTAAGTTAGGCCAGAAGTTGGAAACTGGAGCAAAATGCATCTATGAATGTCACCTAGCAACGCAGTTCGATTACTTGTTCAATTTTGGCATTGGTACTTCAATGGCCAAAGTTAAAATTTAATAAAATTATTATATAATTTGTATGTTAATGATTTTAGTGTACGAACCCACCTCTCGCGATGATTTGTTTGTGGTACTATTCCATTTGTTTATATTTTTTCCAATTCGATTTCTGACTTTAGTTCATATAAATATTAAAATATTTTATTTAGTGTCGTTTAGGTTTAAGTACGTTCCAACTGTTGGTGATGTAAATATGTCAGTATTCTTATATTCCTTATTACGTGCAGTTTCTGCTTCAATGTCTTCAAAGGCAGATTATTAATATTACAAGTTCACCATTACTCTCTATCTGCTCATTTTATAATTTGTAAATATACACAACATTAAATAGTACCTGTTCTTGACAGGTATATTTACTTGTAAATAAAGGGAATAGGTAGTTGTACGTGTAAAAAGCCTTTTTTTATTTCTGCCTACCTGTTCGAACCTTCCTGTGATAAACTAAGTTGCTTTATCATCGTTTTACTAGTGCATTGTATTTATAGAAATGCATAATGAATTCCATTATACTATCCTATCCTCCGTTAGAAATATCTAGGTAACTTGTTTGTATACCCCAAACACCTGTATCCTGAGGATATTCAAATTTGAAAACCAATTCAATAATTCGAATTCCGAAGCTGACTCAGCCTTAGGGGATTGTGTTGATTTGCCTTTGTTAGTCGATTTCAATTGATGCTAGTAAAGAGAAATGCTGGTATTTAAATTTGATCATATTTTTTCTGTCCGACTCACTAATCACTTTACGATTATCTACATAATATTCTTGTCAATCTGAATAATTCAAGGTTATCTCAGCCCATTTTACTTTTGTAACCTGTTGAGACATCTAAATGATCATAATATCTGAGAAGCTTGTGAAAGGGATTACAGGAATAAAGGAGATGGGATGGGCAAAAGTTAGGGGATTGAAGTTTGGAAATTATCGCGGATTTTACCCTAGAGCTCATCATGAAAGCAACATCGGGGGTGGACCAAAGATTTGCGGAGGAAAAATAATTCGTTTGCAATGTATTGTTCCAATTTATTATCATAACACGTAATATACCTAATTAGTTATTACAAACGATTAAGTGTAATAGGATTATATACCTACTTCAAATAAAATTCATAATCTTATTATGATTTATCACTTTTCAACTTTATTGCCTCAAAATATTTCTGGCTAAGCGACCAATTCGTGATATGTTTTTTGATAAATATTGGGCTACAACTTTTTAATAGGTAGGTAATACTATTTTATAAAGTGTACATATTTATTTTTACTGGATTTTTTTATTAGAGGACTATCGAAGTCGGTGGTTTCTATAAATTATTTTTATTTGGAATTTTCAATTCAAGACAAAATAAGAGTTAATTTTTAACTATTATATATTATACAAAATATGAAGCGTTCTGTATAAAGTTAATATACACTCGTGGTCAAAGAATACAGGTCAGTGTAATTTTTCAAAGAAAATACTGCAAACGGGCTGATTTGTGCAGATAAAAGTGAGTTTTCAAATATGTATAGGATAGGTAGAACTTTTTTACATCAGATGAAGGGTCCACGGAAAGAATATGTCTAGTCAATTCAAATTACATAAGGAAAAACCGCCTTACTTTTAACCGAATATGGTGTGAATTTGCCCTAATTTTTTTAAGCTTTGGAAATGTTTTTTCCGTGGACCCTTCGGATTATATTGCAATTGTCCTGAATGAATCACAAAATGAAAAAAAAATTGTTAAGGCAAAATTGTTGAGTGCTTAAATAAACCGCCCAAAAAATTATGGATAAAGGATCATGACTTGCAAATTGGGTCCAAGAAAACATCACGAAAGATCACGGTAGGCGAGGAGGAGGCCTCACTTGTATATTTCTACGATGAACAAACTAAGAAATATTGTGAATTTCGGCTAGCGACCGTGAAAAGTTGAATGAGAAAAATACACGTGAGACTGCTAGGGGAGGAGGGGGGGGTCTAGCCAAGAAACTCACCAAACATCACCATGGGGGGGGGGGAGGGGGGTCAAAAGTACCCGAGATATAGCGAAGGCGTTCGATCGGGTCCATAAGATGGCAACTTCAACAAAAGGCCCCTATTTTGTCGAAGTTGCCATCTTATGGACTGCCCGAGGGATTATGCAGATGGATAGCTAGCTTTTTGTCCGGCAGACGCATTCGTGCCGTAGTAGACGGTAGCTGCTCTGATAGCATGGACATAAACGCTGGCGTCCCGCAAGGCTCTGTGCTATCCCCAACGCTGTTCCTTCTGCATATCAATGACATGTTGTCTATCGGCGACCTCAATTGCTATGCGGATGACAGTACTGGGGATACTTTTTACACAGGCCGTGCTAATATCCCTCGCTCTGTGGTACTGGAAAGTCGCGGAAACTTGTGTCTGACATCGAGAACACTTTATTTAGAGTCTCATTATGGGGTCGGGATAACTTAGTCAGGTTCAACCCCACAAAGACACAAGTTTGCGCGTTTACCGCTAAAAAAACCCCATTTACTGTGGCTCCAAAGTTCCAAGACACAGCTCCCATGTCAGGGAGTATTGGGATCCTCGGAGTCGACATTTCCAACGACGTCCAATTCCGATGTCACCTAGAGGGAAAAGCTACGCTCTGCCGTGCAATTCCTAAACCACAGTAACTGCCAATTTTCCGATTTTTGGTTTATTGGTGATCTATAATCAGTAAATCAAAACGCACAATCCCAATCGATCGGTTTTTAATTTGGAAAACTGAAACATGGAAACTCGAAACCCCAAAAGCAGTAAGTGACTAGTTTTTCCTGCACAATGCAATATAAAGCGCAATAAAATGGTCTACGGCTACGGTTTTTGGGCTGATACTGACTAAAACGCAGTACAGGTGTAGATTTTCATGATTTTTAGCATGTAAACTCATAGTATCTCGTTTATAAAGAAACTAATTAAAACACAGTATACAATTTTTATGCTAAAAGTGGTGTACTGCGTTTCCAGTTTCATAGATTAATAAGCATAATTACTGGTTAAGACGCAGTAGGAATAATAGTTATTTGTTATACAAGGGTGCAAAGTTGTATTTTACCCGCGAGTATGAAATTGAAACACGAGCAAGCGAAAGGATCCTATAGTTGAATCACGAGCGAAGCGAGTGGTTCTAAAATAGAATCCTGAGCGCAGCGAGTGTTTTAACATACGAGAAGTAAAATACATTTGCACCCGTGTGTAACACAAAACTTTTCCCCTCACTATAGCGAGGAAACTCAAAAAAGGCAATTATTTGTTCACATTACAATCATTATCGGGTTAGTGATAATAATTTTCTAAATGCATCATGTTTCATGTTTTTAATGCAAGATTTTGTCGCAGTAATCTTAGCACGAAAAAGTAAACGCAGCACGATTTTAACACATTCCTGTAGTTGCACGCCAATGCCAATGCATTATTAAATCATTCTCATTCATTATTTTTACAAAATTATAACAGAACACCCTGAAAGTTGTTTAGTTTACTATTTTTATGCGTGTTCGAGTCTGTAAATAAAGATTATAACCTATAATATTCTTTGACAATGTTGACGTTGACATTTTCTGCGTTTTGTGATTGCATCTAGTCATCTTATCATCATTCACTAAAACAATTGTTACTTATGGAATTTTAGGATTTATATGTTAAAATCATCATATTATATAAAGGTTTGTATTTTACACTAAATTCTCAAACAAATTATTTAATTATCATTAATATGGAACAATTTCCATGCACATTTTACGTTTTGTTATTCCAAAACCAAGGTCATTACTTTGCCACACAAGTGAATAATATGCGTTTTTACACGTTCGTATTAAAGGATAAACGAGCACTTTACGAGCTAGTGAGGGGAAAAATAACGATATTTATAGTGGTACACTACTGTTCAAATAAGTATCGTATTGCCATCTAAACTGCAGTAACAAGTTCATTAATGTACACATTATGTATGTTGTATTACTTTCAATAGATACATACTTTTTGGTTTAAGTTTCTTATACGGTAATTCCAGATGCATTTAACAAATTTCTTTATGTGAGTTTAAATTCAAAGCGAAACATAAAATATGAAAGTAAATTTTTAATCATTTCTTTAATGAATTGCTACAAAATATATACATATGTATACGGTGTTATTAAATTAGTCACGGATATTTAAGGGACTTTAATTTAACATCAAAACAATTAACCTTCACTAGAAATTAAAAAAAAAACATTTACCGAACAAAAAAGAACATTATAATTTATTTTCTAAATAATAATCCCATCATCCATCAGTAATATCTTGTCAAGATGTTTGTTTAACACTGTCTGTCATGGCCTTATTAAAGGCCTCCACAAACCGGCCGGCGGTTCTAGAATTATGACTAAAGAGGTTTCATTTATTTATCTAATTAACAGGGTGCTTTAACGAACCAAATTTGTTTCCTAGTTTTCTCCAAAAGAACATAACAAAACCTATAACGTGTCATACATAAATATACTCCAGGAGCGGAGTACTATTTGTAGTAATAGGTCATAATTGATGACAATTTATTATTTTATAGGGGTTTGTATTATAATATACAGTATTCTAAAGACTTTTTGATTTATAACTGACACGAATACGTAAGAAATTATATTTATTAAAATTAATCGTAGAAGTGCTACGCCATAATTAGTCGTGAGCTTACTCATTGAAATCAATGTAAGGCTAAATATAATGTGCCCTTTGCTATGATTACAACCGATACTGGTACCTTAAGTTGATTGTTATTTCATTTCTTAAGAAAATGTGGTAATAAACCTTTATTTTTGTCTAATTTTTGTATTATTGACGACAAATCCCTAAATAAACTGCGTTTTCCAAGTAACTTTTAAATCGTTTTTTACATTCTTCTGTGTCTCACATTGGCATGAAACTTTATAAGCGTGTTTGAATTTCTTAATAATAAAATCATGTAATGCTGTTACAAATTTTTGTTGTATTTTAATTACTTTATTAAAAAAAACTATATTTTTCTGCTGTGAATGAAGTTCGTAGCACGAAAATTCAATCAAAATACTAGTTAAATTACAGTACACTAGTCCCTTTTACTGCAGTTTAACCTGTAAAATGCCACTAATCTCTAAAAAGCACGCAAAATTTGTGCAGTAAGTGGTCATTTTACTGTGTCTTAATTAGTAATTGTTATATTTTTCCCTGTTTTTAAAAGCGCAGTACAAACACAGAATTTCGAAAAAAACACATATTTAATTTAAAAAAATGCAGAAGCACGTATTTTTTAATTTATCATATTGTTTGATTTTAATGCTTCATTTTGGACAAAAAAAAATCTCAATAACTATCAAATCTTGGAAAATATATTACTTTAAAACTGTTTTTTGCTATTATCTCAAAATCGACTTTTGTCAGTTACTGTGGTTTAGGAATTGCACGGCAGCGCTGGCATCCAAAAAGCTCGGGGTGCTCAATAAAGCGAGGGGATACTTTACTCCGGGGCAAAGACTTCTGTTATACACGGTGGGCCCGAGGAACCCGACCAACTTTAACTACCGATTCTAAAGCCTATTTGGAGCATATAATGTGCATGACCTGCAGTCCAATTACGCATAATTTTCGAGATATTCATTATTTTAATCAAAACTGAAATTCTAAAATCTCCAGTCTAACGCACCCTAAGAACATCACGTGCATAGTTAGTTTAAAAAAATATAGCGACACTACAAGCACTATTTTCAGTATTTCTGGCCAGTTAGTACCTATCGAAGAGTTTGTGATCCAAATAAAAAAGGTTTCTTTCGTCACTGTGAATATTTATTTTCATTGTAATGAGCATGGGGAGCTTGAAGTTTGAGTGTAGTTACCTTTTCTCATTCCTAGGCGTACTTTAACATTATACCTTTTTTTTCATTTATCAGAAATAATACTCTTCACTTATCAATAGAATAACTTTAGTTTATCGTGCTCAATCACAAAAGTGCAAACTATTTACGCTAATACTCGTAACTGGCCCATACCTAGTTTGAAATTAATGTGACTGATATGTCAACGTCAAAAAGTCGGTCAAAAAGATTGCTGATTGTCACGCAAAATCACATTGCAAATAAAGTGTTACTTCTGTTTAAATAAATAATCGCTATGCCACCGCGTTATTCTTCGCGCGAATTAGCAGATATCCATTTTATTTACGGATTTTGTGACGGCAACTCCCATGAAGCAGTTGTTGAGTTTAGGACGGTATCCAACTCGTCGTGTGCCGCACCATGCTACGTTTGTGGGTGTACATAGACGATTTTCTGAACTATGTCTTGGAAAAAATCGTTATGAAAGAGTGATCAATCTGGATTTACATACGGAGAACCGGATAATGAACATGATCACGGAAGATCCGACGTTTTCATCGAGAGCCGTTGCTCGGATTGTAGGAGTTAATTACAGGGTCGTATTAAAATTATGGAAAAGGTACGGTCTTCACCCTTTTCACTATCGAAAAGTACAAGGGTTGTTAAACAACGATGGGCTTGCTAGAATCGCATATTGTCAAAGAATGAATCAGAAACTCGTAGAAGATCCCGGATTTCTCAACAAGATATTGTGGTCTGATGAATCTTTATTCACAAGAGAAGGAGAATTCAATTCTCACAACCTACATATGTGGCTTCCATAAAATCCTCATGCAAATCGAGAAAATGCCTTCCAACATAAATAGGGTTCATATTCTGAAAACTTGATTAATTAATAAAAAATCGTTGTTTGCATTGGGTTTCTTTTCTTTTGCTAGTATAACTAACTAATTTCGAATAAAAAATATCATAAAAAAAGTGAAAGTACTAAATATGGTTTCACTAGCATAATCGCTTTTACTTTGGTTACGAATTTACGATATTGAAATTTATTTAGATACAATTAATTATTTTTACCTTTGGCCGTGGCCGTGTGGTGACGGCAGTAAGAATACATTTGTCACCACCCCAACTCCTCCTGCGGGTGTCGTAAAAGTCGACTAAGGGATTGAAGTGTCACTGACCATTACTTGATAGAAAAATGATGATGGGCAGCAGCGTCATCATAGTGGACACATTACTGCGATCGCCAATCCGCTTGCCAGGCGTGGCGATTATGGGCATTTACCTCTTAATACGTATAGGTAATAGGAGAAGACTACGTCCAGCAGTGGACTATAACAGGCTGATGATGATGATTTTTACCTTTTATGTACCTAAATGATTGGCATTATGAACTCAATAAATTGAGATGTTTCGGTCGATTCACTTAAACACGAACATGCTTGACCTACCCATAAGACTTTTGTTGTCATGTCACAATGACATGACATGACACATACCGTCACGCCGCTCGCCGTTCATCGTTTTATGTCGGAATGATTCGTAAAGTGTCGGTTTTCGCCAAAGGAGAAGAATATCTTTCTCTCATTCACTCAACTAAAGATTTGTTTACAAGGAAGTGCTAAATTTAATTGATTTACTTTATTCTAAAAAACAAAATTGTTAGGATACTTAGTTAGACCTATGTTGATATAACATTAATTACTCGTAATATCTTCAGGAATACCCTGTTTGAATCTGTCGGGTTCCTCGGGCCCACCGTGTATAAGTCGAAAGTCAGACCCCATATGGAGTATTGCTGTCACCTTTGGCTTTAAGCCTTTGGGCAGGAGCACCTGTATACCAGCTTGCACCCTTTGACTCGGTTCAGAGACGAGCTGTCCGAATAGTCGACGATCCCAGACTCACAGGCGGTATTGAACCCTTAAGTCTAAGGAGAGACTTCGCCTCCTTATGTGTGTTCTATCGTCTGTACAATGGGTTGTGCTCTGAAAAACTGTTCGACATGATGCCAACGTCCACTTTTCATCATCGCACCGCTCGCCACCGACTGGGCGCTCATCCTCACACCTTGCAACCTAAATGGTCGCGCACCGTGCGGTTTCAGAGGAACTTCCTCCTTCGGACGGTCCGTCTGTGGAATGAGCTCCCTGCCGAGGTTTTCCCGTTGGACTACAGTATGGGGTTCTTCAAAAGAGGAGTGTACAAGTTTTTATTGGGTCGGCAACGCGCATGTGACACCCCTGGGGGTTGCAGGCGCCCATAGGCTACGGTGACTGCTTTCCATCAGGCGGGCCGTATGCTTGTTTGCCGCCGACGTGGTATTAAAAAAAAGAAAAAAAAGCTCTGTTTATGCTCTAACGATGAAATCACATATTTTTTGGATTCGATGAAAAAAAAACAGTAAAACTCCACTTATCCCGTAAACATTTCAAAATCTATTTGAACTCGGAGTGTTTACAGTATTTTCTATGATTTTTTACCCGACCCGTATTCTTTAACCGATAGTGTAGTTATAGTTTTTTTTATGTGTTGTGTTGTTGTATATGCACTGGTGTAAACAAGAAAGTACTAACGTCGAACTTTTCTCCATAAAGGCTTCTAAAAAGTCACCGTACCGTGATATTGTTTTCCAATGCAATCTAAAGAGGAAAACGAACGCAATAACGAGATATGGCACTTGTCTTTGTTCTGTGTAGTGTTTCCGAGAGCTCTCCACATTGCCCATCTAATCTTTCGAATCTCGAGAGACAGAATTTAACTCACAACCTCGATTTTCTATCGATACTCACATTTACTATTACTAAAACCCGATTTTGTGAAATTGCGTTTTCTTGAATACTTACGAAACACAACAATCCAGTAAACATATCTTCAATTCTTAATTTAGTAACCGTGCCATGACTTTGTAAGTATCGGTAACGTCAGGTTTTAATACGTATGGTTTACTTTTCAACTCATGGTTCGGTTACTGATTGCTAATTTCTTGAGGTAACACTGTCATCATCATTTAGTTGCATGTCGGCGAAAATGACTATTTTTAATCAACACAGGGACGGGAACCGTTATTTTCTCCATACAAAAAGAACGGATCTTTTTTCGTTCATTTTCGTCCTTCGGTACATATATATAAATTCTAAATTAATGGAGTAATTTAAAAATATGATGTTAACTTATAAATTACATATTGAGTAGAACATAAAGAATATATAAAACATTTTAAAATTTTGGGCTATTTCGAGTTTTTCGTAAAATAACGGTTCCGGTCCCTGGTTCAACGAATGAAAACACGTTTAGTATGGTCAAATTTACTTTTAACCGAAATAAATCATGGATAATATTTTGAATTACATATCGCAGAAGCATCATTAAGCAGGTGGCATCTTGTCCGCCCAATGTGGAAGTCTATCGAGGAGGCTTGTGACCAGCAGTGGACATCCTACGGCTCAAATTATCAAATGATGTACTTAAAGTTCATCCAAAATTTCGTCAATTCTACTTGTATAGTACATCGCGTACTTGATAACATGAAGCTTATCATTTTATTGCAATAAATAAAATAAAAGCACTGCAAAAATTGTTGTTTCCATGTTTAAGATAAACAGAGATTTTTTCTGAGGATTTAATGATTGTCAAATAAGTACAACAAGACAAAGACAACATAGCCCAACCAACTAGCTTTCAGTATCGTATTCTTCTTTTTTATGCGTGCATATATTTCCATCTTGTCCTTCTATACATATAAAACACATCAAGTGATTCCTTGTATTAAACATAAAACGGAGAACATCTTAGGTCAACTACTAGAGGTGGTTATTTATTAGTGAAACTACAAAGCACGGAGATCGTAAAATGTGCCACAATAGGTGGTCAGGCCAGTGGCAGTAGGTCGAGCATTTCAGGAAACGCTTAGCCACAAAGGCTTTCAGGGTGTTTCAGAGCAACAAAAGAAACTTGCGGTCGGGTGTCTGGCCGGTGACCAAACTGCAGATTAAGGGCGGACATTTTTAAAATGTTGCTGTGACATGCAGTACAAGAACAGCCCAATAACAGGAAATTAGAGTACCTACCGTAAAACCGACTAATTATGGTCAAATACTGCAACTATTGTTCACAATTTCAGCTCCTGAATAAGCTTCAGTCCCACTTCACTTTTCGGCTTGTCCAAGTTTTTTTTATTATTAATTATTAATCGTGCTAGTTATAGGAGTGTTTGCCTATAACTAGCACGATTAATATAACAATTACACCTAATGGAAGATATTCGGTTAAGTTTTGGCCCATTGTTGGGAGCGTTTGGACTCCAGTTTGGTGGTTTTACGGTACTTTGCTACTAAACATTTTCCTCGGAAATATGAATTTTTGTTACACAGAAATGTTGAATGATTGTTTACCACTCGTAATTAGCATCGTACCGAGGAAAAGTTTCATAAGTTGCGAAACTTGCGTAGAGAATGTCAATGTAACAAATAATCTAATCAAACCAAGACCGTACTAAATACATGCCTTTTGAGTTATTTCACTGCCTTGTTTACTAATTTACGATTTAAAATAATTATGTATAACACATTTTTATAACTTCTCATGGAAATATTCTCAATGAGAACTTACTCTTAAATTCTCATGAAAATTCCCGCAATTTTGAGAAAGTTCTGCAACTTGTACATTGCTACTCGTAATAAATCTTTATGTTACATAATTATAGTTGTGTCTACATATCAGCCAAATGACACGCCAAATATATGATCTTATTATGTACACAATAATTGAATTTTGTATCATTAAAAAGTTGCTAACAAAATAGCAAATCGGTAACTGACGCATTATGTGCTAATAATTCTGCACAAACCTTGCTCTACGTTATTGAAATACATTATTTATATTTTTTTTAATCTCACCAATGATGTTAGGTATGTCTTTAGAGATTAAATTATCAGCGGTTTACAAAATGGCGTATTTCAAAAGTCATACTCTGAGTCTAACATGCACACATAAAATACACAGGTGTCAGATATAAATAGTTCATCTACGTTTTTTTTGCACAGATGTTAGGGTGTTATCCTTGATGCCGGTTTTTGTTCCACCTGTTAAAAACAATCGTATGGCGATTGCAATAATTTCAAACAACGAGTAGGAGCGACACTTGTAAATCAATATCATAGGTAAAACAATCCTAAACTTTAATCTAAAACGTGCATCTTCAACAATTTACATAAGTTTCTTGATGAACAATACTACTGCTTAACTATCTTGAATATATCGCCCTAATCTTAAATGATGGTCACCCTAACAGTGCAGAATAATGGTTTTAGATTTTTACGTTACAAAAAAGGTAAAAAGATTTTGAGAAGCGAGGTGCGGTTTTAAAAGGAAATAAGTGGGGTTTTATTCATGAAATATTATAGGGGGAAGAAATGAACCAGTATATAATACGGACCCGTGAAAAATCTGTCATACAATCAATATAACTTAGGATAAAAATAAACCGGCGAATAAAATTTGTCACTAAAAAGGTAAATTTTTGGGTCCTTCCTCGGATTGTAGGCGTAGTAGTTCTTCCATTAAGCCGAAGTTAAGAAGGAAATTAGATCGACGTTCAAACATAATTGTAGGTACATATTTAAGTGTAAAATTTCTTTGTAAATCAAATTAACATAAAATATTGCTTGTTGATTTCGTGACGTTAACAAAAAATAAATGGATATTAAGATATAATTTATATCTAACAAAGCAATAATATAAGTTAAGATTTTTCAGATGAGTTAATCGATTAATTAACTTGAATTACTTAATAAACCCAATACCCATATCTTATCCCTCAAAGACAAACCTCAATCAAAGATTCTATAACGATGAAGTAATTAGTAGGCTGACCGAGTACCCACGCTGTTCTTTGCTCGGCCGCCGGCGTGGCAGTCAAATTACTAGCATTGTATTTTTGCTTCTTTAGACAACAAGATTCGTTAAATTTTATTAAATTATGTCTGTAATCTTTGCGTGTCCTGTTTAGCCGTCAATTAAAAGAAAATTGTTCAAAGTAGGTACCTATGGTCGGTTATTTTCTAGGCGAGAGGACGTAATTTTAAATCTAGGTATATTACACTACGATGGATTAGCAACTATGGATCCCTACACACTAAGCGTAACTCGACATGGTCTAAGCCAGATCTTTACAGAAGGCACTTATGTATGTAGGTCGTAAATAAATAAATATCTTGTGACATCTTACACAAATCGACGTAGTGTTACATTAAGCTCAATTAAGGCTTTATTGGCAGGTAGTTAATAAGAGATACGCATAGTTAATAGGAGATACCTACGTCCAGCAGTGGACTATCATAGGCTGATGATGTATGTACCTATGTATAATGTGATGTGGGTACCAAGCGACGATATAATATAATATACAGACATATACAGATACTTCAATACATAGACAGCCACAACCAAGGAACAAATTTAATGTTCGTGACAAATAAATACACAAATAATGTTCTCGTCGGAATATGGACCCAGTACCTACAGCTTCGTAGGCATTTTCGAGAATCTTTAATTACCAATGCTTGTTGATTATAATTTGTTGGCCTTATTATAATGTTCAATCTCACACGATAGCTTACTTCGAATAATGAATAATTTTGTGACTTTATATCATTTTTGTGACAATGGAATCGTGCCATTGATGTGCAAACTTTTATAGTATTTCGAGAAAAAATCATCTTTGTATTACCGTATTATTGTGTAGCAGCAGACACGATTCGTTTCGACAGTAGCCGTGTGGGACGTGCCATTTTATAAGTAATCTAACTCGACGAGGCAAAACGACCCGCCTGGCTCTGTTAAATTCTATTGAATCATTTTCTCTTTATTCAATTTTTCACGAAATGAAACACCCGTGCAAGAATTCCACCAACCATTGTTTTACTTTATATATTGAAGGAAAGCTAATTGTATTGGCAGTTATCGAAATCAATATGTGACATTAATGTTTTCACAATTTAGAGTTCTGAATAATTCTCGGTCGATTACGAGTAGATATGCAAATTATTCTTTATTCAAGTAAGCTTATTAATAAGCATTTTCGAATCGTCGTGACATTATCAAGAGAGAGAAAAAAATCTACTACTAGTTCAAACCCTACACCGTTCCTGAGAAGAACCAGTAAGAAACTCAGGTGGACTTATTTTTTCATAACAGTATAGTAATACATCTTATTAAAATAACATGCATTAAAGAATTTATTACATAAAAAAATGATTATTATAAAAAAGAGAAATAAATAAAAGATCATAATATTAAACAAAAATAATTATTATTGTACAAGTTCACAATATTATTAAGCATCTATGTAGGTATATCTATACTACTAGAGATGTTTTCGTGTATCAATATTAATGAGAACAACATCCAAGTGTCGGTCAATAAAATGTTATTTAGGCGGATAAACCACTGTATGTATATTATCATAGTCATCATCCTTGTATGATAGATTTAATTAAATCACTTATATGGGCACCGGGAGCGTTGCGGGGTAACCTTTTTCAGTAGGTAAGTAGTTTTTATTCAATTGTTTATTTTAATAATAGCTTTACTTATTTTAAGATTTCGTTTTTAATTTAGATAATTATTATTTGATAATTAACTGAACTTTGTACTACTATTCTTTGTCTAGTGCAAGGTATAGTAATAATAATGCTTGTTAAGAAAAAAAGGAAATTTATACATAAAGAAAAACCTTTCAATGCAGCTGATGCCGCTATTCTTCCGCATCAGATGAATCCTGCTAGGGCACAATGCATATTATCTTGACTGATGGACAGATCCTTCTTAGAGCATTTTCTAGCATTATAACAGTGGTTGCGGTTTGGAATTGCGGAAAATAGAGAGTCTAAATGTTTTAGTTTTTAGTAAAACGTCCCACTTTGTAGCTTACCATAAAGACGAGATTTCTTTGTATCTCCATAAATAATCTGACAAAGCGGCTTTATGGCAAACGACAAAGTGGGACGTTTTATTAAACTCACTCACAAATGGTAAACACTTGCAAGGAAATCCAAATAAAAATTGGAACATGTAGGTAATGCGATGCGAGATTAAATAAGACAGAGCGGCTGATTGTAGTATCACCTAGGCTAACATTACATAAAAAATGCATAAAAACTTGTTGGCGACTCCACCATCGCTTGTATTGTACGAATAATATTTATTTGCTAATTACTGAATAAAGCCATCTAACATTCAAGTACAAAATTTAAATATTCAATGTGTATTTTTCCGACAAGTCTTCAGAGTTTTAGAAAATAAATAATTCAGGAGGCGTCGCGAGGATAACAAGCGAACGGCAAACTTTTATCCTCAAACAGTATTGTTTCTAATTCCATTATACCGACCACTTAGATATTTAATTATCAAAGTGATAAGTAATTCAAATTCTATACGCCTACTGAAGACAACGCATCGTGTTAGGGAGGCTTTATTGAATGTCATTTTCAGCTATGTCGATGAATTATTTTCGTATAATGACTACAAATCTGTGTACCTACTTTATAAGTTCATCATGAGTTAAGTACGCCATTCTGCAGTTACTATTTGGCGCAAAGTCACGACATACTATCGTGACGGCGTTAATTACATAAGTACATTAAGTCAGGAAAGTTAGATCTGTAAGGTAAAAAAAATAAAGTATCATCAATGTTCACTGAACTACGAGTAGTTATTCGAAATTACATACAAATGGTTGTATAAAATTATAGGTACCCCCAGGTCAGTCTATTAACAGACACATTTTATATCTCTCACGTATTGAGAGATGAAATAACTAATTGATATGCATCGATTTTACGTGTTTTCTCATTTTCACTCCCGACTGTACGTACATCGAGTGTTAAAAATGTCCGATCAATCACTATTATTCAGGCTTTTATTTGCCGTTGATGGAATTTGTAGGCAGTGTTCCGAAAATAATACATTTTTGTGTAAACACATACAAAATCAGGCTACTATATACAAATAACATTAGTTATGGATACTTAGATACAAACCTTGCCATATTTAATTAGTGGCTCTGGGACGTCTGTACCTTACCAATGATTTGTTTATTCGCATTTTGGTTTTCATGTAAGATCAGCAGATTAACACTTTGATCGTATAATAAATGTAACACTCATGCTTTTGGCGGATTGTTTCTTTTAAACAGGTTTTTCACATAGGTAATAATGCTGTTTTTATTATGTTTGTCTACAGGTTTTTAGGTTTATTAATGAAATATACAAAGAAAAATAGAATAAAATAAACTAAAACTAAGGAAATTAAACTATATCTACAAATACTACACTTTAACAAATATTTACAAATAAAAAACAAAACAGGCTCGAGCTCCGTGCCTGATGGTAGGGTGCCCAGAAGGCTGGCGGAATTACCTCGCTGAATAGCAATTGCTATTCGCTGGGCGAGGTAATAGCCAGCTCTCTGGTCACCCGTGGCGTCTACGAGCCGCTTCTTAAGCCTTTTGAAAATTTTGTGGGTTCCAGGTCCCCAGAGGCCATTTATTTCATCCGTAAGACGACATGTTCGAAATCTTAATTTTTCAGGCGAAAATTAACGTATCTTGAATAATCTTGTATGGAGGACATTTACTCATTGTTTTAATTTTTATTCAACTTCCAAAATAAGAAGTGGTGGCACCACATGTATAAAAATAAAATAAATGCTACAAAAATGCATGCTAATGAAGTTTAATTTACGGTTTTAGATTTAGGGCGACATTAATTCCACCTGTAACTCAAATGCATTTGGACCGAACGTGAACCACTCGAACGCGGCATAACAACCTGGTGCGGTTTACTAATTGCGTCAGGCCACGAGCTGAATTGCACTCAAATAGTCCGATGTGTGGTCGAGGCATAATGCCTTGGGCGGGCGGCTGAGCCGAGCCCCGCACCTTGCCGCCCTCCCCGGAGAGGGGGGCTTCAGTCTACCTCCGGCCGCCGGGCTAAGCGCTCCCTCTTTGCCACTTTTCGCAGCGCCTCTCGCGAATTCTGTAGTACTACAACATGAATTAAAACAATCATCAAATACTGAAATAACGTTTCGGACGGTGCCAGTTAGTGGTGTTGTTAAATATTTATTTTAGTTTTTTATTTATCATTGGTTTGTGAATGGTTTTGGTTTTTGTGACAATTTGAACGTATATAATTCCGGATTTTCTATTTATTGTAAATTAAGGTAAGTAGAATTGATTTACGTATTTTTAACATACCAATTAGCTACAATGAACAATGAATGATATATTTTTCTTGTATTTGTTTAGTGGACCCTGTTTCTCGTTTTATTTTAAGAATTTATGAAATTTTCTTTGTTTATCAAAATAAAAATCTCCAAAGCTACCTCCAACAAATAACCTTATCTATACAGGGTGGAAAAAGATTTTGGGTCAGTGAGGGCAGCTACCAGATTCCGTGTAGCTACGCGAAAATGATCTTAAAAGACCTTCCCGCGATTTTCAATTAAAGAATATTAGCGTTTTCAGATTTTGGAAAAAGTATACAGGGTGCGAGGAAATGGTCATTTTTGCCAAATTTTTTTTTTGATGCTAATCGATCCTGTTTCTGTTCAGGATCAAAAACTTGTATGGGACCAAAAAAATTTTTTCGGCTAGAAAAGCCGCAAATCGGGTTTTAAAATTCCCATACAAATTGTATGAAAATTAAAAAACAAAATCACGCTTAATTTTTTATGCCAATCGATTCCGTTCCTATCCAGTAACAATAGTTTCCTAGGGACCAACTTACGGCAACGTAACTAAAAAAACAAAAATTAAAAAAAACTGTTTTCATACATTAACTATGGGAAAAAAGTGAAAATTAATTACATTATCCGTGACGCTAATTAATGTTGCTAATGATTTCATACAGTATTATTATCATTTAGCATAGGACGACTAATTATCGTGACAGATAAAGTAATTAAGGTTTCACTTTTTTTCCATAGTAAATGAATGAAAACGGTTTTCTTGAAATTTTGGCTTTTTTGTACATTGCCATAAGTTGACCCGTAGGAAACTATTGGTACTGGATAGGAATGGAATCGATACGCATAAAAAAATAAGCGTGAAAAATTATTTTGTAATTTTCATACAATTTGTATGGGAATTTTAAATTTCGATTTGTGGCTATTCTAGCCGAAAAAAATGTTTTGGTCCCATACAAGCTTTTGATCTTGAACAGAAACAGGATCGATTGGCATCAAAAAAAAAAAAATTGGCAAAAATGACCATTTCCTCGCACCCTGTATACTTTTTCCAAAATCTGAAAACGCTAATCTTCTTTAATTGAAAATCGCGGGAAGGTCTTCTAAGACCATTTTCGCGTAGCTACAAGGGATCTGGTAGCTGCCCTCACTGACCCAAAATCTTTTTCCACCCTGTATATATAAACGGCAATGTCCTGACTGACTGACTGACTGACTGACTGACTGACTGACTGACTGACTGACTTAAATCAACGCACAGCCCAAACCGCTGGTCCTAGAGAGTTCAAACTTGGCATGTACATTCTTTATAATGTCTAGAGGCGCACTAAGAACGGATTTTTGAAAATCCATCCCGTAAAGGGGTTAAATGGGGGGTTAAAGTTTGTATGGGGAAATAAGATTAGTTGGGCTATTTTATTCGAAACTTCACAGGAATGTTTTTAATAATAAATAAGTAAACACGTATTTCAGGTTTTTTGAAAATTCATTCCCTATGGGGGTTAAATGGAGGGTTAAAGTTTGTATGGGGAAATAAGATAAGTTGGGCTATTTTATTCGAAACTTCACAAGAATGTTTTTAATAATAAACAAGTAAACACATGTTTCAGGTTTTTTGAAAATTCATCCCTTAAAGGGGTTAAATGGAGGGTTAAAGTTTGTATGGGGAAATAAGATTGGTTGGGCTATTTTATTCGAAACTTCACATGAATGTTTTTAACAATAAATAAGTAAACACGTGTTTCAGGTTTTTTGAAAATTCATCCCTTAAAGGGGTTAAATGGAGGGTTAAAGTTTGTATGGGGAAATAAGATTAGTTGGGCTATTTTATTCGAAACTTCACAAGAATGTTTTTAATAATAAATAAGTAAACACATATTTCAGGTTTTTTGAAAATTCATTCCCTATGGGGATTAAATGGAGGGTTAAAGTTTGTATGGGGAAATAAGATTAGTTGGGCTATTTTATTCGAAACTTCACAAGAATGTTTTTAATAATAAATAAGTAAACACATGTTTCAGGTTTTTTGAAAATTCATCCCTTAAAGGGGTTAAATGGAGGGTTAAAGTTTGTATGGGGAAATAAGATTGGTTGGGCTATTTTATTCGAAACTTCACATGAATGTTTTTAACAATAAATAAATTAACACGTATTTCAGGTTTTTTGAAAATTCATTCCCTATGGGGGTTAAATGGAGGGTTAAAGTTTGTATGAGGAAATAAGATTAGTTGGGCTATTTTATTCGAAACTTCACATGAATGTTCTTAACAATAAGTAAATAAGTAAACACGTGTTTCAGGTTTTTTGAAAATTCATTCCCTATGGGGGTTAAATGGAAGGTTAAAGTTTGTAAGAACGAACCAGATTCGTTGGGCTATTTAATTCAAAACTTCATAGAAGTGTTCTTGCCAATGAAGATGTAGGTACTTATCTACATACCATGTTATATACGAGTAACATAGGTACGATGAATACGTAGATACTTTTAATATTAAATTTTGGTAAGTAATGCAGTTTGCTACATAAAAGGTCATTGGTGAGGTTTTATTTTTTAATTCTAGACAAAACCATATTTATTTGTTTGTTCCTTAAAAATATCTACAATTTTGCATGGCGACATAATGATTCAAAGCGAACGAATTTCAAATGTTTGTTTGACAGCTCGCGCACAGTATATGTATAAGCAGCGCGGGTACACGGGCCGCCTCACAGTAAATTCAGCTTTCTATTTCGTGTAGTTTATTTGCAATTAATT
>JALPQI010015593.1:0-29622 GCA_025490895.1 Thaumatotibia leucotreta | reverse complement strand
AATATTTTCCACGGTGAAGGAGTGACACCGCAAACCGGCACGTGTGGTTTTATAACGGAAAGGGGAGGGCGGGATGAGGGAAAATAACTCTTCAGAACACTCACCATGGTACAGGCGATAAAAAACACTCAGAGAACCAATGTCCCTACGTAGTTGAAGGGGTTCAAGGTGCCTGGTAACCTTAGAGTCGCCTATAATACGAACTGCCCGCCGCTGCATCCTATCGAGAGCATCGAGTAGGTATTGGGCGGACCCATCCCAAAGATGAGAGCAGTACTCCACGCAAGACCGAACTTGTGTCTTATAAAGAAGACAAAGCTGGTCGGGCGTAAAGAACCGACGCACCCTATTCAGGATGCCCAGCTTTTTTGATGCCGTGGTAATTAATGACTCGATGTATTTATTTTGATTTAGATTGCAGCGTATATCCATGCCAAGCATATTCAGGCTATCTCGTAAACCAAGAGGAGTGTTCTGAAGAGTTGGAACTGGGTGGAAGGAAGACGTTTTGGTGGAGAAAGCGCACACTTGAGTCTTTTTGGCGTTGAACTCGACCAGGTTAACGGAACCCCATTTGCAAATAAGTTCCAGAACCCGGTTTTGTATATTATATAGTATAATCGAGTAAAGTATAGTACGATACTATATATTATAGTACGGGTGGCAACCCTAGTTGGGCCCCTAAAGCGCACAAAGTGTGTGCCTGTGCACATAAAGCACACATCCATATACCGAGAAAGGGTGGCTAATAAAATGTTTGCGTTATTAATCGGCCTGACAGATGAACAGTTTCCACGATTTATTTAATTAAAGCTTAACTTGAATCAATTGATGGACGTTTCCAAATATAGAAGGTATCCATTATATCGTATTTCGAAGGACGTCGTAAAATAAGTACCTACCTTCGTTTTTAATGAATTTTCGTTCCGGGTTTCAAAGATCTATTTATTAGCAAGATGTAAATTAATGAACAATGGTAAACAGGTGCTTAATCAAACTTTTCAGGTAAGACGTTTGAAGACGATTAAATTTTCATTTAATTAATCGTTTGAATTAATATACAGACTATAATTATCAATATACTTAGCGATAGATACATTATGTATAAGAACTACCTATATACGTTTTGGTTCACGGTCACTTATGATTTATAATGAAGTATAGGAACATGACCTGGTGAAGGTCGCAGGAGTCCGCTGGATGCGAGTGGCAGAGGACCGGTCAATAACCGGTCATAGTGGCAATCTTTGGGGGAGGCTTATTTTCAGCAGTGGACGTCTTTTGGCAGGTATGATGATGATGATAGGAACATAGTTACTGAGCACCGTTTATTCAAATTAAAAACGTTTATCTCAAATAATCAATCAACATTTTTCTAGAGCCCAAATCAGAGCGATAACAAAATACCACTTACCCTATAAATACCTGAAAGCAAATCGTATTGGTAATATCGGCAGATAGAGATCAATGAAACCAAAGAGCACGCATTCCCGTCGGTCGTAAAACAAATCACCGCCGAACAAATATTTCACACAGGGTAGCGAACGAATAAGATCGCCTGCGCTCCCGACATCTTAAATATACCTGGATTGGCTGGATTGAATAGCAGTGCCTATAAAAATATGTTATGTTGTTCAACTCTTTTAAGAGGTGTAAACGCTTTTTATGAACAGACTACAAAAATGAAGGAGGTTCTGAATTCAGCACAATTTTTATTCTTTGGTATGTGTGTACATACATTAGGTACTCGTTATCTCCGAACCGTAAACCGCCATTTTTTTTTATCATGGGATCTTGGAGAACGGGGTTGAAGTCGGTTTTCAACTTTTTTCTGACGTGATTATTTTGGTGACAAAATTGTTTTGCTTTTTGTCATGCCGGGACATGTAAGCAATATGTTATCGGTTCCTGGCGGATGCGGAAGAACTTTACGTGTACCTTTATGTTCATGAAAGCTTCGTAAACGACAGCTTGGTAAAATATTCTCTAAGTATTATCATCATTGGTTCCTGATTAATCCAAACATTCTTTGATCTTAATAATAACAACGTTTAACTATTATCAGCATTCGTTTTATATCAATAACATCCTAAATATAATTTCGAATAGTTACGTCATAACAAAATCGAAAAATGAATAATTATATTTCTGTTAAAGCCCTAAATGACCTAATGACATCACGTCACTAATAAGTAAAAGCTTTGGCTCGACTCAGAATTCGAAGCAGAACGTGTCTCTTGTAGCTCGCCTATAAGATCCGTAACAATCCTATCCAATGCGTAAACGGATAAACTTATTCGGGTTCGCAGGAGGAGATGCGATCGCTCGTAAAACAGTCCGGAGACCACATTCAAATAGAGGTATTCAGGCTTTCAAATAAATTCCACACGATACAGGTCGTGCGTCGCACTTGCACTCCTGTCGCTTAGCGCCGAACGAATGATATTTTGAACGATAGTATTCTATATCACATTGATACGCATCAATGTGATGTGACAAATTGTACTATATATTCAGAAATACAATTGTACGGTCTACATACCGCACATTGCCATTTCAGCGAAATTACTCACAATTGCGTATAGTAATACAACACGAGACAGTACGCGTTCATAATTTTATTAGCACGTAACTCACGAGCATTATTTATCAGTCATAAAATCGCGCTTTTATAATATATAGTATTTTAGTGTCAATAAAGTGGTTACTTCTGGCAGTATTTGGACTTATCATTTAATGAAGCAACCTACATAATATAACTGGTGTATATGGCACTAACAGCCCATACAACAAGCGATAATGTTTAGTAAATATTAAGTTAAGGTATTAGTGAAATATTTCTGTAGGTCACTCACGGTCAAATAATACAGGTCAGGCGTAAGCTTTTGTGGAAAAATACGGCAAACGGGCTGGTTTCAAAGAGAGCTTTAAATTATTTACAGGATAGGTAGGATGTATTTCCTTTTAACATCAGAACATATTGTATTTTGCCTGAATTAATCATACAATTATATCATACCTCGGAGTGCTGGTGAATGTATGAAACAAACGCGTTGATACTCGTATAGTCTAAGCTCATGTAGGTGCTCACGCGCCATGCTTGTGTGAGTGAGATAAGACAAGCCAGGGTAACTGCCTGGTCACCGAAGCGGGGATCCGCACTTTCAGCGAAAGGCAGGGTGTGTTCGTACTGTGCGTAAGTACTATTTCACATCACATCGTCAGCTTATCTCAGTCCCCTGCTGGACGTATAGGCCTCTCCATTTAAATATGCGTATAGACGCATTAGGAGTGAAATGCCTATAATCGCCACGCTGGGCAAGCGGATTGGCGATCGCAGTAATGCGTCCACTATTACCTATGACGCTGCTGCCCATCACGTGACACTTCAATCCCTTAGTGGAATCTTAGGTACTACACCCGCGGAAAAAGTTGGGGTGGTGACAAATGTATTATAATAGCTGCCGTCACCGCAATCTGACTGATTCAATACACAGCATTAGTCCATATGATATGGGAAGCATTTCGAAGAAGATACAAAATTAAGAAAAAGAGAGTGTTTTTGTAGTAATTTTTCTAATGATTTTTTATCATACGAGTATTTTTAAGAAAGGCAGCCGGTGACGGTAGTACGTACTATTTATTACGTGACAAAATGCAAACTGAATGGTTTGGCATGAGCGCAAACTGCGTTGACTTGACTCAAGTGAGTGTTGAATAACAAAGTTGTGTCTTCCCTAAATTCGGCGCCGTTGCGTCGCGCCGGCAGAGCCAGGACGGCGCCGACAGGGGATGTTGGCACCAGACGACACACGGGGTCACTGGCCGAACAAACTTTAATTTGCACTTGCGTAATGCACGAACAAACTGCGATCTCTTCTTTTAAATAGCTGTTTTCCACTTTTTAACATTTATCACTCGATGTAAACGACGTACAGTCGCCATTACATATCGGAGTGGCCACGGTGGTGGTGCTCAATTGTAAACATGTGCTCTAACGCCATGACAATAAAGGCCTACTGAGATATTTGTGCCTGGCCGCTCCAATATACAGGGTGAAACATGAGTCGTAAACAGTAATGCGTATTTCTAACTCTATAAACAATTAACAATGAAATGCCCCACAAGTTTCAGTTTCAGTTCAAATTGACAAATTATTTTTTTTTGTATTGTTATGAGTTTATTTTTTGTATTTTTTGGCTTTAGGATATACAAAAGGATTTTAAAGACAATTTAATGGAATAATTTAAATTACTTCTTCAGATTGAAGTAATTAATAATAGAAATTTTGTCTTTTCGTGTAGAATTCAATCATATTACATTTAACGTTTTATATAACTTAAATAGCCGTTATCATTTCTGAAAAACACCTTAAAAATTAGAAAAAGCCACAAAAAATACAAAAAAACATGACGATTTCTAAGTAACTTGTAGGGCATTCAATTGTTAGTTGTTTATAGAGTTAGAAAAACGTATTACCATTCACGAATCATGTTTCACCCTGTATTGCAACAGTACTTTGTCATTTAATTGAACATTGCTATTAGCAAAGGTGACAATGAACATCTAAGACACACTGGATTTAATATTGTCTGACGTAATAGAATCAACTATGTATTTGTATTCACCTCTTAAACTCTCTAGTATCGCACCCTTGCAAAACAAGTATTAAAAAAAATTGACTTCTAACTAAGCTTCTGTAGTTCATTATTTGGTAGTCGGTAATGATACTGCCTACGAAGCTGCGAAGCTGGAAGATCCGGTTTCAAATTCCGGAGATGGCATTTATTTTGTGTATCACAAATATTTGTTGCCTTAGTCATAGTTGTTTTCCAAAGAAGTATACCTAGTGTATCTATAATATACTAAATGTATCGTCGTTTAGTACTCACAACACAAGCTTCAATCAAGCTTACTCTGGGACTAGGTTGATTTATTTAAGATTGTCTCATGATGTTTATATTATTGATAACAAATTACAATTGTTACCTATAGATAGAGTACGAGTTGTTCCAATACCTAGGTATGTATATTCCTCTATTCATTTTGCTTTAACAAAATTAATGTTATCAGAATTCGAACGGATGCTTATTTACTGATTTATATTTGTTTAGTAATGTATACAGCGCAAAGCCCGCCGAAGTATCCTTGCGAATCTCTTGTTTACTGAATACAGCAGAATAATATGTATTTACACAAACGTTTATCTCCTTGGTACGTTTCCGTTAGTACGTTCAAAACAATAATAACAACAAAAAAATATAAAATAGTGTATTTTAAGGCAAACAAAGGAAACTCAGAGTATTTGCTGTGATAGTTTATACTGTTCTTTTTTCCATGTTGAGTACAGTATAATCATTAATAACCGTGAATTTCCGCGAAAACTATGTAAACTTTCAGATTTAACATCGTGAGACTAATCAATGGTAACTAGCTATGGTTATTAAGAAAAACTAAACTGTCGTAGTTACGTAATAAAACCTAAATAATACAGGCATTTAAAATTTGTTTGAAATGAATTAAAATATGGCAATGATCCGAGCGCCACAATTTACATAATATTATTATCACCCACAAAAAGTAAACGAGGATAAATTTTTCGGCTCCGAATGATTTGGCATTTTGAATTTCTTTTTATTCCGTCTACAGTTTATTTTTTTATAATAAAATTGGATGGATACAAAATTATTGAACCCCAATGTTTTAAAGCTAAACGCTCGTTGACAGCTAATTTCGAAAGCGAAAATATCACGTGATTTGCAATGTCATAATCATAACTGTCTTTAAATCTTTACAGGATTTGATTCAGTAAATTTTCAAAAAGAGATAAGTTAAGAAGAAGAAGATAAGTTAAGTGTAATTTAATAAAAACTCATTAGGTACTCAGGTACTACTACTATACAATAAACTATACCTACACGTTGTTTTATTTTTCGCTTGTCTTAGATTTACACATTATTCTATTCTCGCGATCAAAGAATTTACGGGTCTGGTGTAATTTTTCATGGAAAAGACTGCAAACGGACTGATTTCAAAGATAGTTTGCAAATATTTAGAGGATAGGTAGAATCCTATTTAACATCAGATTATATTGTAATTTTCCTAAAGTAATCATAAAATCCAAAATAATAATCGTTAGATAGATCGGTGCAGGCAAAATTTTTGTGCTTAAAAAAAACGCCATAAACTTACTTGCTATTTTTATATCCACGGAGTTATCGAAAGATAAAGTTTCATTTTTTTGGAATCGATGGAGAAATCAGGAAAACAAATACATTTTGATATTAAAATGGATTCCATTTCTCTTTTAAACAATTTTAAAAATCTATTTGAAATCTGTTTGTTTACAGTATTTTCAATGAAAAATGATCCTATTAACCTACCCTGTATTCTGTGACGTTAACGCTATATTATAAGTAAATCCCTTTTATGCAATACTATGTGCACGCATACACGTGACATTTCAAATTGTATAAATATTTAACCCATCCGCCATATGTGACAACAGGAGGCAAACGCACAAATCATTCCATACCACTTTCCCCGCGAGGGTGCATTCGAGGTACGGATATTAATGATTAAATTTGCAGGAACAATCGGCCGAAGCTTTGTTCGTTGATTACGGGGTGCTTCCTCGCTGAATGAAACATAAGTCGTTTGACTTCACCGACCCCTCTGTGCCCTTTGTTGTGGATAACTGAATTACAAATTAGTACGTGTGAATATACCTGGGGAAAGTCCAGTAATACAATATTAATATGTTTGTTTCCCACTCGTACTATATCGGGCCACCGGATGAAGAGAGAGAACGCAAGCTGCGAGTTTTTAATAAAAGTTATCTTGATGTCTTAAACATTTAGCACTCAAAATGGTGTTGTGTTGTATAAAATCTAAATACAATATTGCATTTTTGAAACGTGACACATTTAAAACGTAGGGTATAATATTTCTGAATTTTCTGATGGTTCAATTTATTAAATAAAACGTTTAACGAAAATATTTAATAAAACGTGACATACGTCTGATACGTCTTAGCCGTGTCGTTAGACAATATAAAGTCCGACTACCTACTGGTGTTCAATTTTGATATCGTAACACTTTTTACATAAATTCCAAGAATTAGGTACATTAGGATCTTATTCCTGTTCTTCAGCTCTCCTAATCTGACATACATTAAATAACGACACTGTGTTGTGAGCAAAACAGCATACTGTTATTCGTAGAGTTCTCAGATTATACTAGCTAGTCATAACAAAACGAATAAAAGCGAATCGTGCCTAGGGATTGATTTGTTCAATCCATTTCATTTTTTACGCTAGTTTGTGAAATGTTCACTCAAAAAGGTAGTAGACAGACAAAAGCTGAGTCTAGAGCATTTGAGAGTCCTTGCAAAAGCGTTGCGAACTCGTTTTCAGGGATATTCAAAAAGTTTAAACTTTTACCTACTACGAGGTAAGACGGGAAAAGTTTTCAACCCATTGCACACAAATCGTAATTCAAAACGACTCTTTACTAATGTGGGTTGACGTTACGTTTGATAATCTTCCTCAATAATAACGGTATTTATGTTAAGCAGTGTTACGGTGAGAGGTATACCAAAGTTTACCAACGCCGGGGGTAGTTCTAACTTAGAACCCAAATCCTCAGCTTTCGCGGCTGATGCATAAACCACTCGGTCGCTCCAGCTTAGCGGACTCCGGTCGAATTTCTCGTAAATGTAATCTGTTACTTATAAATAACCACGCTGCCACTTGCCACGCTGGGCAAGCGGGTTGGCGGTCGCAGTATATACACCACATCACATCATCAGCCTATCTCAGTCCACTGCTGAACGTAGGCCCCTCCTATCAACTATGCGTATAGACGCATTAGGAGGAAAATGCCCTTAATCATCACGCTGGGCAAGCGGTTTAGCGATCGCAGTAATGTCCACTATGATGTTGACGACGCTGCTGCCCGTCATCAATCAAATCAAAGAATGGTCAGTGACACTTCAATCCCTTAGTCGACTCTTACGACTCCCGCGGGAAGATTTGGGGTGGTGACAAATGTATTCTTACTGCCGTCACCACACGGCAGTAGTAAATAGCCCCTTAGCAATCTGTTATAAGTAACAGATTGCATATACCCGAGAAATTACATCGGTGTCCGTTAAGCCTTAGCTAGGCACCTTTGACCATACTCTAAGGGGCTATATTTACACAACCGCGACCGCCAACCCGCTTGCCCAGCGTGGCAATTACGGGGATTTACCTCCTAATGCGTCCTTAAGCATAAGCTATGGAGAAGCCGTTGTCCAGCAATAGACTGATATAGGATGATGATGTGATGTGATATACTCACCTGGGGCCAAAACCACAAAACTTTACAACCGTATACAATTCTACAAAATTGTCAAGTTTTAGTATGGAATTTTTTACAATTTTGTAGAATTGTACGCTTGTAAAGTTTTGTGGGATAAGTTACTGGTGGCTTATTGTGGTCAAGCGTTAATCGTTTATCAGACCGACGCGTCACTTTTGCACTTGCGTTCTTGTTAAAACGTGACGGCAACGGCGACAAACGATTAAACACGGGACCATCATAAGAGTACTGCTTATTTTGAATTTTCATATAGAAGTAGGTAGGAAAGCGTCCATAAGGAGAATATTTGGAGTGGTGTTCTTGAACGCAGACAGCAAGGGAACAATAGCACCCGCATCTCGCACAGTATCGTCGGGAAATGGCTTTTCGAGTGCTCGCTAATCCTTCCTTCATTAGTGAAGTTATGCGTGACTTCCTGGTTGTTACAAACGGCGAGATATTTGTGTATTATGGTGAAATGTGTTGATGCTGATGTATGAAATTATCGAGCCATTTTGTATCGAAAATTGTAATGAACAACCCTGCCATACATATAGGTACCTAATGGTCATATGTATTCTTAAACTAAATAATAATAATACATTTTACCATTGTAACATGATTTTTATAGCGTATTAAATAGTTGCATTTTAATGTAAGCTACTTTCCAGATAAAGGAATAAAGGAATCAAATACCTACAAAAGAGATTGACACTATTTTTACATGATAACATGATTTGATAGAATTATTAATCTATGCAGTTAAGATCACTTCACCATAATATTACTATGGCGGACCTACTCTTGATAGAAAATGGAATCGAATTAAATATATGTCTATAATTTAATTAGCTTCATATATCCACAAAAATGCTAACATTAAACGTAGTTCTAATATGTTAATTTGGTTTAAAAGCCTTGTGAGCATTTTAGTTAAAACGTCTCACTTTGTGTCGCTTAACATAAAGACGGCATTGGCACCTTTAAACGAAAACGACGTTTTTACTGAACTGCTGACAAATAAACGACTAATAAAATTATGATATAAATACAAGTAAGTAAATATGTAGTTTCGATTATGATCGTGTGCCTTTTGGGTCTCACAAAAATAGACATTTTATTCTGATTTAGAATCCAAGACAGGGGGTCTCTCTCTCACACTTTATTGAGTATATAAAAAACATAATTAAATATGAAAATTATAACTTTTTTGTGACCAATTTGACCGGCAAGTAAGTAATAATTAAATCGGCTGGTACATAAAAATCTTGAACTTCACGAAGAAGAGAGACGGACAGCGAAACTTTTTCGTTTATTGAGCAGGTAGCTTTAGGAATTTAGGAACAATTTTGTCTGTCTATAATCGCAAACATTACATACACTAATAATAATTCCCTTGCCCTATTTCTAGCAATCATATTGAAAAAATATAATACCTAGTTCAACTAAATACCAAAACAAAATTATTCCAAGGCATTATGAAATTTGACATTTCAAATAGTTAGACAATATAAAAGCTTCGTTCAATGTCAATGTACCTACATATATTATAATGTTTTATACATAGAAAAGCACTTTAAGAGCGAATACAGAAAATGTAATATTGATAGTCTCTAGGAATCGCGTGACTTTATCCAGTTGTGCGACCTACGGTTCAGCTTTTAGCTTCAAGGATTCAATGGATTTGCCTAGGCTTATGGGTAAGCAAACCCGCATGAAAGCTATATTTAAGGTCAATCTTATTGTGTTAGAAATGTAGTTCTAATAAAATTGTCGTCTTGTACTACGTAGGTATAGGTACGGTCGAGGAATTTAATTTCCTATCCATTTCGTACCTTGTCATAGTAGCTATAATATGACAGTCCCAGCAGCTTTCATATTGATTGTCACTGTGACAAGGTACGAAATGGGTAGGAAATTAAATTCCTCGACTGTACTATATTTAGCACTATTGACTATGGTGTCACATAAATTCTTATTATCATCATAATATCATACTTAACGTACGTTCCAAAGTTCCAACATAATGTCACACGTAGGTTTGAATACTTAATTACAAAAATACGGTCTACTTCAAAACTATATCAACGATATTGATCGTTATGCCTTAAACAGACATTGTAAAACGTGGACATATTTTAAAGGTAACTGTATGCCATTGGATAGATAGAGTTCGAGTACGTAGGTAATAATTACGTGAAACTGGCCTAATCCTCAAACTTTTGTTAATAGTTCAATCAATTTCTTTTTTGATAATAAATCATCCCATCTTATATCATCATTGTTATAATATTGTGTTCCAAGACAAGACCTTTACACACTCGAGATGAGATGAAACCAGATACTTATTCCCGGGATATTACGCCTCCTAAATGAATATCAGACCACCAAGCGCGGATCTCCTGCGTAAAAGACCTTTTGATGCGATGGCTGCCCCCGCCGCGCGCTTGGTTGCATTTTAATATAAGCTACTTACCCGACAAAAGAACCAAGGTATTGTTATACATTGTGAAGGGCCTCAATAAAATAACCGTGATATTTTCGATTGAGATTATTTTGTTGCTAAAAATATTATCGACTGAAATATTTTGTTACAAATCTTTTTTTAATAATATTCTCCCCGTATTCTAAACGTGCATTTAGACCTAACGAGCATTCGCTCATTCTATCCCCCACTCTACGAAATTTGTTCGTTACACAAAACGTGATTCGTCGAAATTCGTTGATTTCGTAGAGTGGGGGATAGAATGAGCGAATGCTCGTTTGGTCTAAATGCACCTTTACAAATATGTCGAGCAGTCATCGACTATACCTTACCTATTAAAAATATTAGGTATGTACGTAAATGATGTAAATCCTTGCAAATTATTGGTATGGCTATATCTACGAGTGAAGCAAATTACACATTACAGCGCTGTAAGTACATAAAGCGGTAACTTGTTTACTAACTAATATAAGTTACGTGTTCTATTTCAGGTGTCGAAACTGTCACTAATGTATAATTTGGTACTAATTTATGAGTCATGTATACATACGTCTAACTTTCCACTTTCACCCTGAACTAACGGCAAGCGCTTAATGAACTTTTAATGTTGCTACAGAAACGATGACAATGAAAACACGCCAAGCAAGACCCGTTATCACACGAATTCGCTGAGCGATGCTTTCGGAACATTTATTGATGGTCCTTTCCTATGCCAGAACTGCCATCGATTGTACCCATATAAATCAGACAAGCGAAGTTCTGAAAACAGCGATCATTCATTTCGCTGCAATGTTTGTGACAGATGTTCCGCTGGACATCGGTGTTTCAGTTTTAGAAACTACTGCGGCTTAGTTACAATTAATGAATCGCGTGACACTTGCTTTAATACGGAAAGATGTTTTGTATGTGACAGTTTTGGGTAGATGTGAAGTGTATTAGACAAGGGGTAAATTATTGTGCGGTAAATGAACCAGGCGTGAACGTTTTTACATAAATACCAAACTTATGGGGGCCATATAAATTTTATAGCAATATAATACGGAAATGATCGGAAATTTATTATTATTATTACTATGAAACGTAATTAAATACGAATTATCTGCCAATCTATTTTTAATGTTAGTTTAGCTTAGAGGTTAATCACGATTACGGAAAGCCATACTACTAAGTTAATGATGGTACTGCTTGGTACCAAACTCTCTGAAACACAATAAAAACAAACGAATTCCTTATTAAACCTTTAACAATCTCAAAGTTGTCCCTCTGACTGCCCAATTACGTATGCCAATTGAAAGTGGTGAGTATAATATCAAACAAAAATGACTGGCTGGCATTAGTCATGCCCTGCCAGCCATGTCCCTAATTGCTTTATCACAGGTGACACGGTTGCGGCGGGAAGCCATAGAGGGCAGCCGGAACGGCCCTTGAGGCGCTTCCCTACCACACTATCCACAAATCTATACGTGTCCGTAGCGCGCTTACTAATCAACCGGAATCAGTGACGTCATATTGTTCCAAATTAAGGTTTAACAGCGGCTCGGCCATCCTGACAATTACCTGTCCCATGCCTGATTTGTGGCATTACGATATTGCTTCCTCGTTATATGATATTTATGATGTTCATCCACATTTTAGAAGTCCATTATATCTTTCGCTTTATGTAGTTTTCAGTGAATTCTGTTTCGAAATAGGTTATACGATTTTCTTCAACGCGTCAGCTATGAATAACGTGACTACATAAATCAGAAAAAATTACAGACGACATAAAACATTTTTATACCCATACGTGTTTCTCCATTATATTTGACAAACTTATTAAAAGTTTATTTTAAATTTATAATTTATTACTCATATTGTCATATTATCGCTCATGACGCTCATCGAAATATTTAATAATACAGGAAACAGCTTTTTACGCTCGAGTGATAATTCAATGTTTTAATCCTTAAGAGTGCTTTGCGATCCTTTTAACTGTTGCGAGTACATAAAGCTACAATAAAATATGGTTTAAGCTATGCACACATCGTTATTATCATAATGCACATGCGCTCGAAAAATTATATAGTAGCCAAACATTGATAATGCCCGCATTTTCAATTATGCAGTACAAAGGGACCCCAAATATTATCATTGTTATTCGCCGTCACATACTTGCTCATGTGCTAATACTGACGCTCACACAATGCCGTGTTACACAACAACCATTTTTTGTGCCTAACAAACGGCAAAAAAATTCAAAGCTTACGACACGTTAGCAGTTAAACCATTTTGTATGACAAATAAGCGGCGGATTACACCCGAATTTTACTGCAGCGGGTACTTTTTGTGGCGTTTAGCGGCGCGTATGGTATTTACTTTCACGTATCGATGTATTAATGGGCGCCGGATTTGGGAAAGGCTATCTGAGTGTGTCATAAAAGTAATTTATTGCTCGGTCAGATGTTCTTCCTTCACTAGGAAACAATCTGTTGTTGTTTATCCTGTTTAATGCGTATCAATATACGTTTTTATATATTACCCAAATTTTCCCTATTCTTTTTTGAGAACTAATTTACTTTTAAGTGTGTTTTATGTGTGAAATTGGGGAGGCCTATGTCCAGCAGTGGACTGCGATAGGCTGATGATGAAATGAATGAATGCGTTTCTAAAATTGGCTTTTTGTTAACTTAAAATTTTATCAGCTTCTTATTTTATCCTCTAAGCACTTACGAATGATTCGTTTTCAAGCAACGAACCATCGTAAGTGCTTAGATATAGACACAGTTTTACATCATCATCATCATCATCATCATCATCATCATCATCATCATCATCATCATATCAGCCAAGAGACGTCTACTGCTGAACATATGCCTCCCTGAAAGATTGCCACAATGACCTGTCCTGCGCCTGAATTTTACATGGAATAGCGTGAAACGTAAACGCTGTAGCGTGAATTATCATTACTAATTTTAGGTACTTATGTAACTAAACAGATAGACGCACATATCTAGTTGAATTTATGTCACCAAAACTTTACCCGAAATTGCGCCAAAATGAATTAAGTTTGTTCAGTTGAACTGTCGTTAATCTGGGTCTTACTTTTGAACAATTTAGGTAGGACGGAGTCTTAACAGGCAAAGTTTACAAGTTGAAAAGAATAACTTTTGTTAGATTCTTCGAAAGTGTCGAATACAGACCTTGATGTTAAACTTGTATCCGCCTGTATAGCGGGAGATAGTAAAAAAAATACTAAACTTTTAATTTAACTTTTTAAGTCAAGTTGGTTTTTTTTTTATATACCACTTCTATCGCAAACAAGCATACGATACGCCTGATGATAACAAGTTGCCTATAGACGTTTGGATCCCCAGGGGGTTCTGATGCGCGTGCCGAAATAATGGTAGGTACCTGCAGCTACATAGGTAACTGAAAAATGTAGCCAATGAACGAACATCATACGCATATTAATTTTATGACCCGATGAGGGTCCGATTCGATTATATCGTAATGTTTGAGTCACACGTTAGTTATAATTCTAAAACAGCAACAAAATGTTTACAAGTATACCATCTGTAGACAACCAAAAAATAACAAACTTAAAAACTACATTATTCCACAATCACGCACTTTTACAATACATTTTTGGTTTTACTACCAACTTAAAACCTTAAACCTTGGCTCCACGTATAATTTTAGTTAAAATCATTGATATTTATTAGTGTTAACGTAAAAATATAATTATCCGCGAACGTGTTTTCACGCTATGCGACAAGACGTCAAATACTATGGAAAGTCAGCTTTTGTTAATTTTTTATTTTTTATTTAAATGACTAATGGTATAAAATGAACAGCAGCGACAAATATTCGTAATACGTGGCTTAATCTAGCGGATCTAAGAGTATTAAGTTCACTAACTTACCAATAAATAATAAGGATAGAATAATAACGGGGTTATAACATGAGCTGCGCGTTGCAGGCTGTTCATTTAAATTGCAAATTCTCTAATCGGCTGAGCTAAGTCGAATTTGCGACGTTGAATAGAAAAGGAGCCTAGCCGCAGGCGCTGGTAAAATTGTATCTATACTTTATTACTCCTAAAATGCTGCCTTTATAAGGCAAGCTCAGTACGGGGAAGTTCGTCCAACTTTGTCGGATGATTGATGGTTTAAACAAGTAAGCATCTTTATTACAGTCTATTTATAAACAATTTGTGTTAGGAACTTGTATTACGCTGTGGGATATGAAAGTTTGTTTACTACGGGTTTTATTTCATTTCCGTACTGCGAACGATAAAACAGGCTTTCATTTGGTTATTCAAATTACAAACTATCCGATATTAATCGACAATATTTTTTTTAAATGTATTAAAGTAATAAAATAAAATGTGGCATAGTTCGCAATTTTAGTACCTCTTATTGGTATTTATCAGTATCACAAAAAACGTAAATAATATAACAGCAGTTATGATTTCATTTTTTGATATTAAAATATAGCTCAACGCAATTGGGATTATTTAGATTAAAAATTCTGAAAAAATTGATAGCTTCCCAATTATTGAAATTCAGTAAAGAATCACCGTAGCGTATATCCAATATCAAGTTAACCGTCTATGATTCATCGGAAAGTTGCAAGGGCAATAAACTATCTCATTGGTTCATTGTGGAAATTTTGGCACCGATCATGGCTCATCAAGTTTTATTACTAGGGAGTAAGGCCGATAAATCGTCCGATGACAGAGCCAATGGGCCGTGCGTTCGTTTTAAAATCCGAGGGACATGATTCATGGAGTTGAGACAGTGATTATTCGAAGTAATTGAATGTCAACTCGGTTCATCAGTACTTCAATCGAATTAGAGATGCGAGTTCCGTTATTAACTACCCACATTAAAATATGTATCTGCTTTAATCGTTTAAATGAGAACAGAATAGTTTTACAAAATAATGAGCCATAGTTACAGCCACTTTACTAATGACTGATATAACGAGATTCATATCAACAAAACATTATCGAATTGCGTCCATGCTGAAAATATGAAGCTATATTTGTTTCCCTAAAAGCTATGAATTATTGATAAAACAAAAAGAGCGATTCCAAATGGGCATTAAATTCACTAAACCATTTCCTACTAGTTTCAGGTCCATTCGTTCCCTCCGAGGGGAGCACCCGTAATGACTCAGACATTTGTCTTTCCTTATTCGACCCGCAGAAAATTCAGCTATTTACGTAAACTGAAAGTTCAGAAGTATCATATACGTGACTGGCAGTCTTTGCTGTCTCCTAATGCTTTGCAGACATTAAAAAGACCCAGCCACAACATAAAAGCGTTCCGTAGTTTGAGGATCCCAAATGTGCTATTAGCAACGAAACAGGTAGCGTAATAAAATTAATTTTGTGTAGAAAATGAATTCGGGTTGCTTTAATGGCGGCTTGGGAAATGATTGTTTTTGCTATTCTGGTGATGAGGTTTTAACTTCAATATGAAGTAGCTCCAATTTCGTTATGGATGGAAGTTACCTTATGCAATTTCAAATAGATATATCGAGAAACAATTGGATATTTGTGCCCCAATGTTATAGAGCTGCCGAAGGGTAGTAAAAGCAAAAAGGTAGATTTATGCAAACATGCTATATCGGAATAAAACACGTCGCTACAATAAACAAGCTATGAATACGTTTATTTCGGGGCATGCGCGCTTTTAAGAGATTTGGCCTAATAAAAGGGGATGAGGGACACGCGTTACGCGGATGCTGGCGAGACGGGCTGCCAGCTCTGACAGTCACGTGCGAGGAATCCTTGCTTACCACGCTGGATTTGATGTGCCTATCACACGTTGACGTTGTCAAAGAACAATAAAAACCGGCCAAGAGCATGTCGGGCCATGCTCAGTGTAGAGTTCCGTAGTTATTCAAAAACGGCTGGGCCGATTTTGTTCGAAATAGTTTTATTTTAATGCATTATAAGCCCCCTATTCACGATTTTTTTCATTGGACCTACGGATGAAAAGTTAGAGGGGGGGGACACAATTTTTATTTTCTTCTGGAGCGATTAACTCCGAAGATATTGACATTAGAAAAAAAAACTTTTTTAAGGCCCTTATTCTTTTTAAGAGACCTATTCAATGATATCCCACACTATAGGATTATAGCAAATAAAAATAAACATTCCCACGTCACTAGTTGCCTTACATTTCCTAACTAGTGCGGGATAACTTTTTTTCGGCGAGGGTGAAAGTTTTTTTAAATCATCAGAGTTAAAAAAAAGTTTTTGCACGTGTTAAGGACGATTTTTTTCATAACAAGTGCGTCAAAAAGAGAAATTACCGCGCGCGAAGCGTGCGCAAAGTTCGTTTTTGCGCACTAGTTAGGAAAATATTTTTCTCGTTTTTATTGTACCACTGGCATGATTAATATGTATACTTGTACCAAATTGCAGATTTCTAGTATTAACGGGCACTGAGCTATGCTGCGGACAGACGGACAGACGGACATGGCGAAACTATAAGGGTTCCGTTTTTGCCATTTTGGCTACGGAACCCTAAAAACAGCAGGCTGGTACAGTCGCCATCAGATATATCAGAGTGGCAATGGTGCTCAATAATATCTGAACATGCACTCCTCCATGACAATAGAGGCCTGGGTGCTTAGACAAGTTGCCAATCGCTAACGCTTAATCGTCAATCGTAAACCAAAGGCAGCTAACTGTCTTTGTCGCACTAATATGAAAGAGTGACAGAGAGGGAAAACTACGATACGCTACTAAGCGTTAGCGATTGGCAACTTGGCTAAGCATCCTGTTCAGATATTTGTGAGCACCTTGGTCGCTCCGATATACTGTACATGTGTCACGTGTGATATCTATGTCCTAACGTAATAAATGACGTAATGAGCTATTTAATAGGGCACCAGTCTCAAGAACACCCTATTCTCGTCATATTATACATATATTTTTCTTGTAGGTACTGATATTTTGGACTACATGATGGGGATGAGACTTAAATAGAGTATTTTTTAAGTCTTTTTCATTAAACGATTGATAAATATTGCGCACCTAATACCTATGTATATATTGGTGTTTGCATTACATTGCATGGGATGAATAAAGTCTACCACTTTATCGGCATGATTAAATATGTATACCTGTACCAAATTGCAGATTTCTAGCACTAACGGCCACTGAACTATACTGCGGACAAACAGAGAGGCAAACGGACAGACGGACATGGCAAAACTATAAGGGTTCCTTTTTTACTACGGAACCCTAAAAATGACTCAACTTGCGTGACAACCGAGTTAGTCTAGATTTCATTTCATTGCGGTGAAGCTTTAGAAACGACTACTAACTTTTTTCTCATTAACAATGTTCTTTGTAAGTGAAAAACCACTAAGAAACCTGAAAAGGTTCCTAAGAGAGTTAAGGACCTATTTACGAGTAAACTCCACTTAGGCAGCCTTTCTTTGATTCTGAAAGTAAAAAGTGTACCTTCAGTATTTGAGCTAGTTGCTTCATTATAAAAATATTTTTCGAAGAAATATTCTATCACGCATTAACCTTTATTGCTCATTGCAATTTGTAGGTATTATTTTGAAATTTGCTCCGATTATTTAACATTTTGTTGGCTTTCTATTACAACATCGACGTATGCTTTTATTTATGCTTTGTTGTTTTCGGTTGGATTGCTGCATTAATGTTTATTTAGTAAATAATATTGTTACAATAATTTTCACGTTTATCTGCCATTCTGTAACAAATTCTAATGAAGCACTCAATCATGTACTGTTAGCGTAGGTACCTACCTAATAATCATGAATTAACATCTACACTCTGAAATGCTATCATCATTGTCAGCCTCCGTAGCCTAGTTGGTAGTGACCCTGCCTACGACGCTGGAGGTTCCGGGTTCGAATCCTGGCGAGGGCATTATTTGTGTATTTATTTATCATCAATATTTGTTCCTTGGTCATGGCTGTCTATGTATTTAAGTATCTATATGTATCTATGTATTATATATATCGTCGCTTGGTACCCACATCACAAGCCTTAATTGAGCTTACCGTGGGACTAGGTTGATTTGTGTAAGATGTCCCAAGATATTTATTTATTTATTGATTTTCTGCACAGACACAGACACTATAATATTGTAAGTAACTAACTGGAATTCGTAGTAATAATGACAGAATATACCTTATTAATATTCCGTTGACATCCTCATACAGATAGGAATCGACACGCGTGTACAGCAGTACAATACACTAAATATAGAGATGACACTGGAATTGGAAATTCTCAGATATTAAGGGTATGGTATATAAAGACCTCGCATCTCGATGTCGGTTTACTCTTCTGAATATAAAGGGCCCTCACCTGCGGGTGACGTGACGTGAACGTGTATATGCTTCCGGAATACTAACCTAACATTATTGGATTCCATTCGTTTGTCGTCAGCCTGTGCTCGGATCCCATTACGTCTCCAGACGCTCGTGGCGGATTCTGGTAATTGGCTCATAAACGGGAATATGGATTTAAGTTTATTGCACGCCGTGCATTTAAACCTGAAGAATGATTGGAGTACTTATATTGTTCAGAGGATGAGAGCTAAAAACAATCTCCGCAACGAATCGGCTGTCCCAGATCAAAGCCTAGTAAGTGTATTTAGCGAAATTTTACAGGAGAGGCAAATAAACATTTTGTTAAAAAAAAAATAGTAGCAGAGACCTTTATCTCACAAGACTTTGTCTTATATAAAGAAGTATAACTTGCTTTATAAGACAAACCATTGAAACTTAATAGATGTACCTTTTTAGAACTTTTATGTGCCTTACTAACAACTGATTACAAAAAAATAATAGAAATGTTATGTCGATTAGAAAACTGAAACCTAGCAAGTGGTACAAAAATGGTAATTTTTACTGCTTGTAAGCAGTAAACTCTTAAAATGTCAAATATAAAATCAAGCAAATGCTTACTTTGAAATCCGGATTAGGATTACCATTTTAATAAGGTAAAGACTGTCCACGTAAAAAAGTGGTCGACATAAAATTCTTAAAAAAATAAAATAAAAGAAAAATGAAATATGTCACTGTGACATTTAGAAAGCGGGATATATAAGGTTTATTTTGCGACTACTTTCGATTTAAAAAATAATAACTATAATAAAATGGCCTCTAGCCAACTGGACAAGCGCAAAAGTATTTTGTACACTTACAATGAAAATCCTGATATGTCGCAAGCTAAGCTAGCTAAATTATTATCCGTTCCTAAATCTACAGTCCAAAAGGTATTGGCTAATTATCGCTCGAGGTTGACGGTCGAAAAGAAGAAAGGTTCGCGTAGAAAATACGGTTCCATGGATAAAAATAAGGCAAGGAAAGTCATTGAGCACTTTAAGAAGAACCCAACACTGTCAATTTGAGACGTCGCCAGGAAATGTAAGTTATGGTAGTCGTACGTCCCGAAGATCAAACAAAAAGCAGGTTTACACTCATATAAAGCGTCTAGTGTTACAAATCGCAATGCTACTAAACAAAAAATATGAAAGTTGTATACAAATTATTTAACGAAATTTGATTGCATTTTGATGGACGATGAGACCTACGTCAAGGCAGATTTCAAGCAGTTGCCAGGGATACAGTTTTACGTCGCAAATAAACTAGGAGGTATTGATGATAAATTTACAACAAAAAATAGACAAGTTTGCAAAAAAAAATTTAGTGTTGCAAGCCATATGTACATGTGGTAAAAAAAAGCAAATCTTTCGTTACAACTAGCACGGTTAACCAAGTCGTTTACATGAAGGAGTGTTTAAAAAACGTTTATTGCCGTTCATAAGAAGCCACGCCCAGTCAGTTATATTTTGGCCTGATTTAGCCACTTCCCATTACACGAAATCGGTTTTGACATGGTATGATGAAAATAATATCTCTGCTGTACCGAAATCTGCAAATCCTCCAAACTGCCCAGAACTCCAGCCTGTAGTCAAATTCTGGGCAATAATGAAAAGAAAGCTAAAAAGAAGTCAGAAAATTGCTACTGATGTACAACAATTCAAAAAATATTAGGATACAACATGTAAAACGATCACCGAAACCGATGTACAAAGATTGATGGAAGGAGTTAGAAGAAAAGTCAGGGCATTTTATTAATCTTAATGTGTTGCACAAGTCTTGCATTATATTTTAAAGAACATGAATTATACTATTATATAAATATATAATTAATTCGTTTTTGTTATTTTTTTCATCTTATTTGTCATTATAACGTCGACCACTTTTTTACGTGGACAGTCTTTAAAGGTAAAATTGTAGTATAGTGCATTGGGGTAATTTCGAACTACAGAAATTCTGCTCGGGTAATTTTGGAATGAATCTTTATTATGATAAAAATAACGGTGTGTTTTATGGTAATTTCAAATAAGACGACTTATGAAATGACTGAAAAGCACCCTATTTAATTGCAATCTAGGGGATTTCAATGATTTTGAAATTACTGACTACCAGTCCTTTCCCGCAGAGCTTCGCTGCAAAGTACTTGCTAACAATTTACTACACATTGAAACTTCCCAAAAACATCATTCTAAGGCGATAAATGTCCACTGCTGGACATAGGCCTCCCCCAGTAGGGTCATTGCCATAACGAGTCATTTTATTTAAAGTTGTCTCGCACTTGGTTTTTGTTTTGGTAACTTTTAACTTTTTCCACTCAGAATCGCGCAGCATCAGCTCTTTCGATCCTGATAGGAGAAAATGTTGGTATCATCTTCTGCTACGAGTGTATGCATGTGCAATAATTGTGCATACCATTCGAATATCACGTGTATAAACAGTACTACACACGCGACTATTGGCTTACCAGCGAAAATAAAAAAACGGCAATAAAAATTCAATCAGCAATAAGTTTTTCAAAAACTGTTGTACGAAATATCATTTGATATTCACAAGTCTTTGCGGTGAAGGAAAACATCGTGAGGAAACCTGCAGACACCTGCGAAGAAATTCGAGTGTGTATGTGAGGTCCCCAAAAAGTACTGGACCAGAGTCGGGACCACGCAAAACGTCACGGCACGTTTGATGTCGAGTTGTGGAAAGAAATAGAAAGAAATGACAAACACAGTATAATAGCAACAAACAAGTATTGACATTATTTGATTTGTTTTATCAATACCTTCGTCGTAATTTGAAGCTTCTGATAATTTGTCCAGGGTTCTATCATAGAGAGACAACGGACAATACCGACAAATAACGCACGACCGTAATGATAGTGACGTTATGACTTATCGAAGATCCAATTTTGTTTACTATGAAATAGTACAATTTTTTGGTCGGTTCTTTGTCGGTTAACAACCAAAACGCCCTATACCAATCGTCAGTAGAAACTAAAATGATTGTAAACAAAGCCTAAATAATTGCATAATTCCATAATCGCGCACTTTTAGAACACAATCTTGGTCTCGTCACCAACTTAAAACCTTAAGCCTTGAGTTCACATACACTTTTAGTTAAAATCATTAATATTTTGGCCACTTTGATGACGCTGCTGCCCGTCATCGATCGTCGATAAATAAATGGTCAATATCAATTCAATTCCTCAGTCGACTCTTACGACACCCGCGGGGCGGTGACAAAAACCGCAGGCAGGGAGCGCGGGAGCGGCGACCATTAAAACGCAAACTTCATTCATTACTGACTTGATAGGTTTTATTTATTGTTATATTTGAATTCCTTGTACGACCCTTCGGCAATTATTAAAATCAAAAGCCTAGTAAGGGACAATTTCCATATTCAAAAACCTAGTGTGTTCCATTTACAAACTCAAAAACCTAGTATAGCATACAGTTGCCAGGTTTTTGGACTTGAAAATGTTACTTTACTAGGATTTTGAATATGTTGGTGGCATGTAAGAAATGCCCTTGCTAGGTTTGGTGGGTCTCGTAACTTTGATTCTAATTGAGATAGAAATACAGGTGTTTTTGCATTAGACGCAGCTCAGCATTTGGGGCAGATACATTAAAAAAACGTATTTTGACAAAAAATGTCCCTTGCTAGGTTTTGATTTGGGACAGCCGGAATGCCCTCTAATGGATACAATTGACACATTTTTTTTTATTGCCTGCTAAGTTCACGCCCATGGCACCAATCTTTTAGTACCTATGTGAATATATTTTTTTGTTGTTGACAGCATCGATGTACACTTTGATGTTGAAGTGTAAACGTGTAAAAGCAACCACTATGAAACAATGTAGGTATCCAATAAAAATAATTACAAATTAAATAAAAGGAATTTTAGTCACCGAACGATATCTCATTTTACATTTTTTTATTCCCGTTTAAAAGAGAGTAAAAGTAGGTGCTAATGATAAATGCGAAAAAAGTTTAAGCTGTATGTTTCAGCACAAAAACGAGCCATTAAATGAAAGACACTCAAAAGATCAACCGTGTCCCAAAAAGTTCGATTAAAACGATTAAAAGTTAGCCAGCAGCATAAATCACAAAGCAAATGAGAATCCTTGGTATCGGTTGACACCCGCATCTCTGTCAAGTGCCTCCGGTCTAGGGTTAACATATATCAGATATAATTTCGTAGGTAAAAACTGTATATACTGCTTCCAAATTAGTTGCTTTTTTGGGCTGATGTACGGTCAACTAAGTTAGTCTTTAGAATTAGGTTTAATTTAAAAAGTAAATATGTAGCTGTTCGTTTTGGACAATATAAGGAAACACCTGGGTGCTTAGACAAGTTGCCACTCGCTAACGCTTTATCGGCAATCGTAAACGAAAGGCAGCTAACTGTCTTTGTCGCACTAATATGAAAGAGTGACAGAGAGGGAAAACTACGAAAACGCATCAAGGGGGGCTACGATCTATTAATGCGATTCAGTTTTTTAGGACCTAATCTGAATCACGATGTGTCAGTTCCATAGAATAACTGTCAAAAACTGACAAGCAGAACCGAAACTGAATCGTATTTAAGAGATCATCGTAGAGCCCCCCTGTGCATTCTGTTTGATGAAACCTCTGTCAACTGGCTACTTCAGCTAAATGAAATTAAAATAAATGGCTACAATAATTAAAAGTCGTGCTATTGCACGACTGTCAGTCAATATTTACTATAAGTGTGATATTTTGAAGCTTAATTGCTATTGAAGGAAATTGTTTTGACAAAGGTTAAGTTTTCTAATAGTTTACTAATCTAACTTGGAGTTTCATAATACCTAAGTCTAAATCGAAATTCCGAGTACAAAATAAAAAGTGTGACTAGATGACTTTTAGTTTTTATGTAGTTTTAATTCAGTAATTCTTTTAAATTTGTTATTTTGTACGTAGTTGTTTGTTGTAATTTAGTTTGCATAAAAGAGATGACGGATCATCTTTGTTTATGCAAACTATACCTACTGCTTATATAAAAAAATATGAGAAAATTTCAAAATTTTTTTTTAATAGGTATCACTTAAAACTAACCAAAATCTCACACCCCAATGTGCTTCGACGGTTAACCTCAAAGTGCAGTCAACTTATTAAAAAACTTGGTTTTTTATTTATTTATTGTTCATTTATATTCAGCAGTTCAAACAAGTAAAATAAATAAAATAATTAAAAAATTAAAAAACACGACTGCCGTTTTAAGCGAACTGAAAAGTAACAAATAATTCCTTCTTCAGGTTAATTCTTGTGAGCGTGTCTACATAATAGGCGCTTGACTCATTACTTACAATATTTTGTTTCGATTGCAGTCGGGGAACCTCCATATATTTATATTATCCGTAATGAAAGGTTCCCCGACTGCAACCGAAACAAAATATTGTAAGTAATGAGTCAAGCGCCTATTATGTAGACACGCTCACAAGAATTAACCTGAAGAAGGAATTATTTGTTACTTTTCAGTTCGCTTAAAACGGCAGTCGTGTTTTTTAATTTTTTAATTATTTTATTTATTTCAAACCTTTTAGTGAATCTGGAGATTCCTTAAAGTTGGATAGAATTTCAAAAACCGATTCCGCAGAGGGCTGAAGCTTCGCTCTGGGGGCCCGAGAAGTTCCAATCCCGCTAATTTTGGGCGAAGCCGTAGGGAACGCCGCGTGAGGGCTGGAGCAATACCGGAACCAATGTAAATATATTTTGAGCGAGTCCGCAGGGCGATCTTCAGGGTGGGAGGCCGAAAGCCGAGCTCGCGGAGGCCGAACCGCGTCACACCGACACCGGACCGGGCCCAAGCGCGTCGAAATTTAAAGCGGGGCCGAAGGCCGAGCTGCGAGAAAATTGACCTACCATGCTTCTTCTTCTTCAAGCACCCCAGCATCTAAATAAACCGATATCCGTGTAGGGCCCAAGGCACGACGGGCGAGTCCACAACTCCACACGGTCCTCACAACCGTCTCTCTTAACTATTATCGAAATCGAATAATCGAACCAGAGGGCCCAACGGTTTGCATCAAACTCCACCGAGGATTGAAAGCCGAGCTCCGCGTAGGGCCAGCGGCCAAAAGCGGCAGCCAGAGGGGCGCCAGCTTGCAAGGCCGAAGGACGAGCTGCCAAAGCCCAGCACTACCACGTCAGCCGACGGAATAGTGTAACGTTAAAATGGATCCGACGATCGTTTTGACAACCTGCGAAGGCCGTAGGGCGGAAGGCCTGAATCGTCCCTCAGAGACCGCTGGCTTGCAAGGCCCGGACCACTGGAGCCAGAGTCCAGAGAGAAGACTTTCACTTAGATGGCCCAAGTGTCACTTGGAAGAAATTTAAAGCAAGGTCGAAAAAGGAGCTGCAAGAAAATTGAGCTACCAAGCTTCTAAATAAGCCCAGCTCCACATAGGGCCGAAGGCCTGGAGCGTCACTATTGGGGTGCTTCAAACGCGAGCCCGGTGGGTCGGAGGCCCAACGAGTCAGCCCGAGCGGTACAACCGCCCTTCTTAACTGCCTTAACAATCGAAGCTAGTGCCCAGCTCTACCAAGCTACCAGAGCCCAGCGCTCCTTCGCAATACGATGGAAAAGTGTATTATTAAAACAAATCTCAGCCGCCCTACGCGATCCACTCTCGCCGTCACTCTATCAGCTGGAGGGCCGCAGGCCCGACGGCTCGGCCTACGCGAACCACTTACGCTGTTACTCTATCAGCTGGAGGGCCGCAGGCCCGACGGCCCGCCTTACGCGATCCACTCACGCTGTCACTCTATCAGTTGGAGGGCGGCAGGCCCGACGGCTCGCCCTACGCGATCCACTCACTCGGTCACTCTACCAGCTGGAGGGCCGCAAGCCCGACGGCTCGCCCTGCGTGATCTACTCACGCTGTCACTCTATCAACAGGCACAGGGCCGGTCCTAATATGTGTACCTACGTAGTTTGGGAGATACGAGACTTTAATGTGGGCCGGCGTTTTTCATCCAAAATAAGTTTTTCATACAACTTTTGTTAAGATATTTCCATTTAAAATTGTATGCGCATGCTACAACACGTATAGCTATTTTGTTTGGCCACAATGCTATTGTGATTGTATTTTTAAGGGACATTCCTCTGATATGCGAATCATATCTCGAAATCCCCAATATTTGTGAGTACGTTATTTTTTTGTCTCTCCGCAACGCTGGCCCAATACTTGTTGGGAACTTCTCATACATCCTTGAATTTCTTGGCAGATGTATGCAGCCCTCACGATGTTTTCCTACACCGTAAAGCACTTTGTGTACAGTACAGGACCAAATTTCAGGTTCACACCACGATTTTGATACGAAATCGACTCTTTGGTTCATCATTATTATTCCAGCACTTAAGTCGACACTTGTTTAAAGTAATATGTGACTGATTATTGAGCTATTTCTTTTTAATTGACCGTTACTTTCGAACAGTTCGGACAACTGAGGCAGCTGTGGCAGCTTTTGGCAGTCATGTCATCATGAAAATTCGTTTGCCTATGAATTATTATCGGATCCAATGTATAAAATTGTTCAGTTTCTATGGGAAATTAATATTAAATAGATCTTGAAATTTTGCTGTGAACACTGAAAAAAAAATCCCCTGAAAGTGTATTTTGGATCGAAATCATGGAGTGAACTTAAACTTTTGACCGGTATCTACCTACTGTATATCAAATGATATATCGTACATAAGTTATTTGAAAAACTCATCGGTACGAGCCGGGGATTGAACCCACGACCGCTGCGTAGCAGCCGTGCATTTTACCCCTTGACTACAAGCGCGTATGTGCAATGTATCTGTTTCATACACACTTAGCGGTCAAGAAGATGTGTCAACTGTGACAGTCATGTCACGTCTTAGGCTTCGAAGAAAAACTTCAATAGTGCGATGTAGAACATTTCGAGTTTTCTCTTCAAACATATATTTAAACATATAACTTGTACATATATTTATAATCTGCATATAAAATGCTTTAATTTGATACCCAAATCATAGCATTTGGATGACATATTATTCTTGGCGCTTTAATTGTATTTTAATGAATCTGGCTTTTCTAACATAAGTAATAAACATATAAGTTAAATACATATTCGTAATCGCAGTTCAAAGCTCTTCATTTTGATACCAAACTCGATAGGTTTTTTCAAAATTGTTTTTTTTTGGTCAGACATTATTGAATTTATAGGCCGCCATATTGTTTTTTACGTGACGTCACATATCCTATGTTACCCGCGACGTCACGAGGATTCTAATGATACCTTACACCATTAAAAACGGTTAAGTAGTCGCGAAGATCTGCGCGTTTAAAGAAAATATGAAACATACATAGGGACTGAACACATATACTCTCCTTTTGGCAGTCGTGTAAAAATACTGCATCGGGAATATTGTTGGCCTCTGGTCTGGCAACCCTATTTCAAGCCAAATGTTATTCGCTACGCCAAAACTCTCGGAACAACCCATGTCATATTAAATTAAAATGTTTTGAATAGAACACGTTAAAGGAGGTTCATACTTGAATGGAGAAGGTAACTTTAGAGTATTTTATATACTAATTTACCTATTTTAAGCTATTGTAACTTCCTTAATATAGCCTAGGTAAATTATTCTTTTTTATAATGTTCTAACGCAAGTATTCAAATGTATGTAGTATTACGTTGCTGTTAAAATGCATATAGCAGCGCACGGTCTATTTTTGTAGGTATTTCAATATTGTTTTTTACATTCATTTTTCATTGCTTCTCAAAAAACCTCAAATAAATAAGAAAAACGATTTATATATTTGTATAGTGTACGTACAATATACACGTGCAGTGCAAAACGTGATGATTTGGTTTATTAATTTACCCTTTAGCACGATTAAAAAGCGCGTCTGGGTACGATTAAGTAATTGCAAATTAAAAATGCAATTTTTATTCGCACCAGATTTGTCACACATAGGTATTTATATTACTTAGGTACACATAATCTGAATGCTCTTTGAGGCAAAGCCACAAGGCATGCCTACGCGGTCACGTAGGATCAACTAGGCAGCATGTCTAACTTGGGAGCATCATGTACGACGAGCTGAGGTCGTAATCTTATGTCAACAAATATGTGGTCCAAACGGCTTTGCTTCACACATTGATTCTGTAAAGTTGGGGAAAGCCAACTTGGTCAAGTTTCAGAGTAAGTTTATGATCTTATTCTGAAATCCTTTCATGATATTTGAAATTTTCGTATTAATTTTCATCCCTTTCTATAGAGACTCTTAAAGATAGAAACAGAAATAACAATAAAGCCAATTCCGAAACTCTCGACATACGTCAAAAAAGTCTCAATATTAAAAAAAAAAATGCTTGAATGCGCAAGAATTTGATTTCGTAAAAGTAGTTTATCGGCCGCACTATTAAAAATAGATTAAAAAGTATGCCAAACAATATACCTTATAAAAGACCAGCGTCAAGGTACCTAACAAGTATCTTGACATAAAGCCGAGTGAAAACCTTTTCAGTGACGCTTTAAAAATACATGATATGTTATAGTTTGTACCTATGTTTGTATTTTAAGCGCACTGAATAAATTATTTTTCTTTCTTTCTTTCAATATGTTGGTATTGATGGATGGCGTGGAAATGGTATGGATGGTAAGTACCTACAGATGGTTTTGAAAATGTTCTGCTGATATTAAGTACGAGTATACTATCAAACTAGAACTAGTAGATATTTATTTCTCAGACATGTATTTAAGTAGGTATCTATATTTGTCTATCCACACAATACAAGCCTTAATTGAACTAACCGTGGGACTAACTCGATGAAAGATTGACATTATGATATTTATTTATTTTATTTGAAGCATCATTATTATTTTATCAAAGAAAATAGTTACAGTTATTAGGCATCGGCTTTTATTATCTGGATTTCTATGTCATCTTTATTTATCACTGTTATTTATTGCGTGTCGTGATTTCTGATCACGTCTTTAATTTTCTCTGTATATAATAATTCAAATCAAATACAGCTGTCCCGCCGTCCCGGGGGTGCCAACCATTTGTTGTGCATACCTAATTACTAGAAAACTGAGCCCTTGAGAGACTTGTTTTGCTTAGTTCCGTAAAGAATTCCCGCGAACGTCCAACTTTGGAGATATTTCTGAGGAAGTTTTGCATTGTACGTAGTAATTATTAGAGCTACGAATGACTAGTCAAAATACTTGAGAACAAGGAAGCCTTTGTTTTGTGCACTCCGTCGCTGGTTTATTCGAAACGAAATGGAGCTCTGAATATTCCTAAGAAATAAAGAAATCCTGGCCTTTTCATTTTTATTGAAGACCTACGGAACAGAGAACAAAATGTAACTTCTTTTTAACATTTACGAGTATTGGCTTGGAAAATTGACAATACAATTTAAACACAACAGATTGAAGC
>JALPQI010015592.1:0-24102 GCA_025490895.1 Thaumatotibia leucotreta | reverse complement strand
AAAGTTTACATCTGAAATTTCTGTTTTGGTCTTCACATGTAGAATTTTAACTGATAACTGAATGTTCTCCAGGCATACTCCAAGCATGTACCCCATATCCTCGGCGGCCAGCAGTTTTCGAAGTCCGTACCCCACGTCGCTGCCGATCTCCACTTCTAGTCTATCAAGGTGAGCAACAAACGAACATCTTTAACTGGGATTTGAGGGCAAACGCTTGAGAAGAGGAGAGGACATTTTCGCATGTATTCGTAATCTGCCAACAATAAAAGTTTAGTACTGTCAGCCCCATCGAGTAAGCAAGTTCTATAAGGCCATATTACCTCTCCTCAAGTATCCACCTCGTACCTGTTTCTAGATGTAAACTTTACGAAATACCAACAATTCATGATAACCTCTGGGTTATTGAGTCTAGAAATAGTGCAGTTGGCAGGGGCAGTAGCTATGATGACGAAGTGTTTAAAAATGATCTACTCGGTTTATTTCACACTTACTCTGCAAACAATAAGGACCTGTTCAGATGATTGTAAATACCCCGCCGCCTTAACTACCTTCTGTGGATACATCATCGTAAATTCACTTCATTAGACCCATAACTTGTTCTAATCAGGAGCTTTACCATTCATAGTATAAGCTTAGTGTAATGCCCCCATTTAGATATGTTGCATCTTATAAGGTGTGATCAACTGGATTTCCACTTACTGATAGGTTATTAGTAAGTTAGAAACTTCTTTGTGTTTAGCAACTTCAGCGCCAGAAATTAACTAGGCGTTTATATCTTAATGATCTAAACAACACTTTTATTAATAACATGTTCAGATAGTTTTGAATGTCTCGTCCATGAAGCTAATTCTGTTACCAACCTTGTAGTTTTTCTAATACTGAATTCAAATTTTTAATGGAACAAAAATACGGGGTTGGTTCGTAAGAACCATGTATATGGAGAATTTGTTTTTCCTGTTCCCGATAGTTCACTTGGTTAATTGATTCCCAATAATGTTAAAATTGTATAGCTTAAACTTCGTCTCCATTTTTCTGAACTCCCAATATTAATTAACATTCTTGGAAAGAGGTTATGCCAGAACAGGAAGAGAGGCCTGTGCCAGCAGTGTCACATATATTTACATATATTACCGTCTCATGATTTAATAAGATCAAATACAAACCCATTATCGAGTCGAGATCAGGGTCTAAGTATTCACTCGACGGATCACTGTCAGTTACAAATACCTGAGGGCAGCCATTCTCAAATAGAGCCTCCACAGGGTAGAAACCCTACGGAGGTTCTACAAAGCCCCAGGGCGCCGCGTGAGAAAGAATAAAAATATAAAAAGAGCTGTGTATCCGCTTCTTTCCACAATGGTCTTGAACGTCCTTCCATTCCCAACAACATACCCTATTGTGGCTACCTTGCTACACTGCTGTTATTATACAATACCTACTTATACCTTATCTTGTATTTGGGGCTCTGTGAAAAATTTCACATTCTAAAAGGGTTCCGTCTGAGAACCGCTGCCTGAGGGTCATCAGCAGAGTATGTAGATAAACGTCAACTTTCGGGAACAGGAAGGACTTCTCTCCATCAAGTACTTGTATGTCACTGAACTGGTCACAGGCCTCTCCCAAGGTACACCACCGCGGGGGCTCGGCCGTCGTCTCCGGCGCCGTCGCTCGCCGGCTGGCCGGAGGGACTTCCTCACTGCGCGTTCCTGTATGTCCTTCTTGTTGGCTTGGGTTGATCAGTGGAGAATCCTTGCAGTGTAATTGGCTATACGATCCCGCATAACTATGCTTTGTAGTAGGGAAGATCATTGGGCAGATGGGAGGATCATGCAAAATTTTGGATTGTGTTTTGTTAGTTTAATAACAGAACCAACAGCTGAAGGTGAAGACAAAAAACCAGTTAAAGGAGCTCACATGTAGTAGTAGTAGTAATAATTTCATCCTTTAACTCGAGGTAGGGTAGTAATTTTGAGTTATCTGATAGTTAACTAACGAAACTGAACATTGTTCAGTGGGTTGTTCGTCTATGCATCTTGAGTGAGGCTGAATTAGGTACAACTTGGTGCCCGAATCTCAGAACTACCCAATGATCCTACCTTCTCCACATAGCCCACACAGATGGCTGACCATTTGTGAACTTTTTGCTTATTGTAGGGTCACCAATAGTCAGTTATTTGTGTGCCGTTTGTTCTTCCTGCACTGATTGATCACTGATTAGCCAGAAAAGACCTTGAGTAGTATTACCGCTTCACCAAGAGTTTGTGTTTTCGCTAAGATTACAGCTGTGAAGATATTCTTAAACCGCTGGTATATGTTGGCACTTAAAATTATAAACTACGATGTAGGTATGTTGTCAAAACTCAATAACCTCGTAACTTTAATCAAGAGTTTCATAGTTTGCAACTTTGTGGGTCATGACGTCATCAGCTGAAGTTGCAAATTACTTTCAGATGTGGTACGAGTACCTACAGGCGAATGAACTTTCGCCATCGTTTTTACACTGAAACATCCGAATTTACGTTTCGCTCTCAATTAAAACTAAAATTGACAAGCTCATAGACCAATCGGATATTTTGTTAAAATAGCAAAGCAGGGAACAGATTATGAATTACAACTGTCGCTCCTTTTGAATAAAGTTTCGAGGTTTCAGATGTTGCTGCATCGAAACTCCTGCGCAGTTAAGGACGATTTAAGCACTGCTCCAGTTCCAATCTGAACCAATATCTGCTACTCGTCAGAGTGACGCTTAGTTGCCATTCAATGTCCTCTGCCATATGTTTACAAGTTATTTCTAGAAATTAAGACGATACGGTCACTTGTTAAGCTTCTGATCTGAATTTAAATGGTGGATTTTATTGAATATTTTGAATATCATACTGGAATGAAAATGCTTAAATTTGACTTCCTTAAGCTACGCAACTATGTAAGCGCCATAATTACACGAGGCACATTTACAGCAAGTATTTGACTAGTTTTTTCGTTTTTATGAGTAGCATTTCCTGTATTATTTTAAATTGTAGAATATTATATATTTAAACTTAAATTATAGTAGGTAGAAGCACGAAAATGCCAACCGTTGACCTATTTTAGTTGCTAATAAGTCTTTAAGCCTTGGTTATAGCTACTGTGTTTTGCGGGCATACTTATGTTATGTATGGAATATGACACAGCGTTATGGCAAAAAAGAAAATACTTTTATTCTATGAAAAGCTAAAGCTTTACACATTTACATGTTTATTTATATGTAGAACTGGATATGATTGGTTTTTTTTATAGTAAGATCAATTTGTGTGTTCTTCCTTATCCTGATTTGTTGATCTGACTTTCGACTTTGAATATTGTTCTCATCAAAGGCATAGTTTTATTTTTGAGTTTCCCCTTTAAAGCCAAAATATGTAATCCTGTTAATACTACTAGGCCAGCCGCTTACAGATTACTTGTCGTTAGATATGTGTGTTCACTATGATGACGCTGCTTACGGCAATTATTTGCTGTATAGCCATTGTGTTTGTTGTTGTTGTATTCTGGTATTTTTTTCCGCAACTCGACATCAAACGTGCCTATTTTGCGTGGTCCCAACGCTGGCCAAGTACTTGTTGGGGACTTCACAGACACCCTTCAATTTCTTTGTGTATGCAGGTTTCCTCACGACGTTTTCCTTCATTGTAAAGCAATTGTGAATATCAAATGATATTTCGTACATAAGTTTTTTGAAAGTCATTGGTATAGCTATTGTAATTTCCGTGTTATTCACAGTGAACTGTACCGGTTTTCGCCGACGCTCGGCGGAGGCCTAGGCCTCGGGCTCGGCCCCGCGCTGGTCCCCCCGCCCCCCTCTAAGGCTGACCTCGAGTCGCACCATGCGCGGTATGCGAGGTAAGTGATCTGGAGATATAATTACAGTTTCATTAGCCATTCGTAGCCGATCCCGTGATTTTACCGCGATTTTTAGCGAAAATGGACCTCCCACAAAGAACTCCCCTCGGTAGTTCCCGGCACTCAATGTGTTAAGAAACGAAAAGAATATTAATTGTACACATATTTATGTCTTTGACTGCATGAATGGAAATTGAAAAGACACAATATAATAATTGGATATTTAATAATAAGTTTAAAATCCTATTGCCTGTTAACTGATGCTAAGTAAATTAGAACTATGTGTTTGGACTGATGTGAGACTGATGGAAAATGATTGATCGTCTAACCGATGCCTATAGATTCTTGAAAGAAGTTTTGTGATTAGTTCTCAATAATATTGAAAAAAAAAACATTGTTTGGCCAAACTCTCACTAAAATCAATATAGGGATATATTGATTTTGAAATTTCAATCATTGACATGAAACGAATTATTAATCAAATGATGATCCTCTTAGTTGATCATGTACACGTTAAAAATACAAAATAGGATACCGTAACCTTACCATATTACGGTATATTACACAATACTTTATTTAGGCTATTTGTATAAGGTAATTGTGTCCGAATATTGGACATTATACCTACCTGTATATGTAAACTTTAACGTCATAACGAGCACCGGAACGTTTTCCTTTAGTTTAGTTCATAGTGCTTATAGACGTACCTATGTTGTGTCCAAAGTTTCCATTTGCGTATATTCTAAAATTATAGTAAATTCTTATTATTAAATCAACAATAGTGCTGCTAAATATCAGTTTATGATAGATATTTTATTATACAGTAAAAATAAGCGATCAAAACCTAATTACACCTTTTAGTCGCGCACGCGTATTTAATCCGGTTCCGCCGGTGCATTGTATTTGAAATTATAATGACAGAGTTTTAAAACGTTTTGTTATTGCGCGAGCCAATTGTTACCGACCCCTGCTTGGCTAGGGTTGTTCCGCGCTTTTTTTCGACAATTATAAAAATGTTAATGGTTTTTATTGACAGGGCATTTTTTTGTGATACAATTTTTTTTTCGCATATAGTTGCATTGTTATCTTTAGTAAAGTGATACCTATTGTAATCATTTAAATTTACCATTAATAAAATTGTACATTTTGTCATATCCGTGGAACGGAAGATAAGTTTGTTTTACATTTCTATACACAAAATAAGTAAAATGATAAAATAGGAAATCTACATCTTACATATAACTTATTCAGTTTAAACATATTGTGAAAACACAAATCAAATTATTTATTAACTAAATATTTTGATTTGTACTTTTAATTTTTCTCCAGTAGTCACACTACTTAATACTATATAAATTATAAATATTAGATGTCATATACCAAAGAAAAACGACCAAGATCACCTATGTCCGAGGTGGGGATCGAACCCACGTACTCAGCTTTCGCGGCTGATGCCTATACCCCTCGGCCACTCGGTCTTCCGATCCCCACCTCGGACATAGGTGATCTTGGTCGTTTTTCTTTGGTATATGACATCTAATATTTATAATTTATTCAGTTTAAGTTAAAGTCAAACTATTCTTTATTCAAGTAAGCTTATTAATAAGCATTTTCGAATCGTCTGACATTATCAAGAGAGAGAAAAAAAATCTACTAAGACCAAACAAATTGACCTAGTTTTAAAACTTAACTATATTACTCTTTCTGTTACTCGACTAAAACCTGTTCAGAAGAATACTATTTACATAGGTTACTTTTTTTTCATAGCACTGTCAATTTCCCACCGAGGTTTTCTGATCGAGAATATCTTATGAAATGAAGTCCGCCTACGTTAAGTTTTATTTGAAATAGAAATAACTTTATTCGCAACATACACATATACAAAAAACCACAATATATATCAACGAAAAATAATTTTACAAATAAAAGCGTGTATGCTACGAAAATATAATTTGCGATAAAGAATAAATAAATGAACTTATGTCAACCCTACACCCGTGTGCGATAGTATCGCGTACATTACACGCCCCCCCCCCGCGCGCCGCCGCCCCGCAGATCAGAGATAAGCCACCGTTTGACAGATGCGTTAAACGTACGCGTAATTTACACTTTACACGGGTACTGATTTACCGACTTATCGATTTTTGACTCAATTATGCAATCATTTATGTAGTTTATGCAGATAGTTTTTTAACCATTTCAACCAGTAAAATAATAACCGGGCTAGACTTTTGGCTGTGTCGCGGCCAGAGTCAGGGGCATGGTTACACGCGCTACCTTCGCCTCAATTAGGTACTTTACTCGACGGTGACTCTTTGCGGGTGTCCGTTGCTCTCCGCCTGGGCTGCGATGTATGTCAACCACATTTATGCATCTGCGGCTCCATGGTGGGGGTTGACGGGCACCATGCTTTGAGTTGCCGTCGTTGTACTGGCAGGCATCCGCGTCACCATGCCCTCAACGACATTGTCCAGAGGGCACTAAAGTCGGCTGGTGTGCCGTCCGTCCTCGAGCCCCCGGGTCTTAGCCGCACAGATGGCAAGCGCCCGGATGGCCTGACGTTGATTCCGTGGGAGAGGGGGCGGTGTTTGGTGTGGGACGCTACGTGTGTCGACACCTTCGCCGCTTCTCACATTGGGCGAACAACCCGCGGCGCTGCGGCTGCGGCGGAATTCCAGGCGGCGTCAAAGCGGCAAAAGTATGCACCCCTGGGCCCGGGGTACTCGTTTGTTCCTTTTGCGGTGGAGACGGCGGGCTGCTGGGGCGCGGACGCGAGGCGTTTTGTGCGTGACTTGGGCCGTCGACTAAGGTTGAAGGGAGAAGACCCGCGCTCCGAATCGTTTTTGGTGCAAAGGCTGGCCATAGCGATCCAACGAGGTAATGCCGCAAGCATTATGGGCAGTTTTGCACCAGAGGCGGTGCGGAGCGGACTTTGACTAGTTACTATTTGTAATTATTTTTAGTTAAGGTTTAAGAAAATTGTTTAATTAATACTAATTGTAAATATTATAATATATTAATTTGGATTGTAATAAATACAGGTACTAATGTAAATATTGATTCATGGGATATACAAATCGACCTAGTCCCACAGTATCACGATAAGCTCAATTAAAGCTTTTATTGTGGGTAGGTGTTAAGCGACTACATAAATTAATACATAGATACATATATAATATTTTTAAAGTAGAACATTTATGAGAATACCGCTTTTTATTTAAATTCGTATTAACCGTAAAATGATTAAAAGGAGATTTTTAAAACGTTTTTATTACAATGTTTTCTTCAGAGGAAATTTATAATAATTGTAAGAGTTTGTTAAAGATGTCGCTGTCAAGCGCTTCCAAAATGTTGTATGACTGACTGAACTCAGTGATGGGCAAAATGTAATCGACTAACGATTAACAATTAAGATTAACTTAAAAGTAATCGATTAATGATTAAATTTGACGATTAATAAATCTTAGTCGTTCTTGTTCGACTAATTTAATCACGATTAAATTAATCGACGATTAAATACGAGCGATTAAATCCATAATCGATTGATTAATTAGATCATTTTTTTTCGATTAATATCAGGAATTTTTGTGAGTCGTAAATTCAGATTACGCTAACAGACTTATACCAGAAGCGATGTATAACAATACCTAGGACTTTCTGCGAGTATTTCATAATCGCGGTTACCTTTGGTAAATAATATGTCAAAGGATTCGTCAGTTTTTGACAAGTGGCGTCAAAGGATGTTGAACGATAATACATTATTTTATTTATGCACTGTGTTGAAAAATTCTTAATCGAGTAATTTAGTCGATTAAAATGACGATTGATTAATCGTTAATCCAATTCTGCGACGATTAAGTTAATCTCAATTAAATTAATCGCGATTAATTTGTGACGATTAATTCTTTAGTCGATTAGTTAGTTGATTAAAAAAATAATCGATTAATGCCCATCTCTGACTGAACTAACTCGTCATCAACCTATCTTAGTTCACTGCTGGACATTTATGCCTCTCTTACGAGTATTATCTGCGCTTATATGTATTAGGAAGTAAACTATCATACTAACTAGGTAACTCATACTACTACCTTTTCACTTTAATTAAGGTAGTATTTTATAAAAGAGCGATGTTGAACTTAAATTAGTCATCAAGTCGTGAGCTCTTAGTCGCAAAAATGCTATTAAAGTTCATTAATTAAAGCTCAAAAATTAAGAAAAAGAGCTTCAACCAAAGTCAACATTAACACCTACGACATTCAAAACAAGCTTTTTAATTTCGAGTCCCAGCAGTACAGGCGGAGACAAAAGTATTATTAAGGGAAAATAAATCTTTGGAAAATATGTTAGTTTAAAATATACGGCAGCCGTTCTTCGAAGTGATCATATCTCATCATCATATCAGCCGAAAGACTTCCACTGCTGAACATAGGCCTCCCCGAAAGATTGCCACAATGACCGGTCCTGTGCCACCCGCATCCAGCGGACTCCTGCGACCTTTACCAGGTCATATCTAAAGAATTCTAATTTGCAGACTAATAAGATGCCGCTGATCACCAGTGTAGGGCACATATTATAAAAGTAAGTGTCCCCCACACATGTACACATATTATAAAAGTACGTAAGTGTCCCCCACACTTAGGACTTAGTACAGTTAGAGTAAACTTCGGTCCACTACTATTTACATTTTCCGGCAATTGATTTGTCAAACAAATTCGCTATAAAAACACGACGATAGGTGTACAGCCTGTGTGTCTCACAAAATAAATTGCCAGTAAAATGGTGCGAAATGAAATTTTGTCTGCCCCTTCACGACTACATTTTATTCAATTTACCAGCTTTCCTACCGACGAAAGTCATTTACCAAACTGTACATGTTATCGCATAAATGTCACAGCATAATTAAGGTCTCTTTGCCATTTTTTTTGTTCAATATTCCCTATTACTACTATAAGCTACGGTAATTATTTACCATCCCGGCATTTACCATTAGGCAGCCCATGTGCTAATAGTGTGCCATAAATACCATCATACCATTACCATGTTACAAATGTAGTGCAGAATCTTTTTCTTTCGTATTTTCACGGAAATGTCCGAATTTATCATTTTATATCAACTAGCTTCAGTACAATGCACACAGAAGTTCATTGTGATAGCAATACGAATTCGGAAATTTCTTTGAAAAATCGAAGGAAAAGAATTTTGCACTACATCTGTATTTTTTTATTAGTGCCCTTATACACTTCGAATAATTGGAATCGATTGTGTAATCATTAAAAAATAAAATAATTAGCAATCATAGATCAAAGAGACACTTAATTAAATATTTCCCGCCATTGTCCGAAAAAATCCCGAAATCCACTTTCGACACCGCCTGTACCATGTAAATAAGTCGGTGGCGGAGAAATTTAATTAAGATGATATATGACGCCTTCTCTTAACGGTGTACAGTCGGCAGCAGAGATGCTATCGCGATGGATGTCGCACCAAAAAGGGTTATCCGAGATCTGTGCTGTGATTGTGTTGATAAATATGGTGTTTAATTGTAACTTTGGCGCTTGGTTTACATTTACAAGGTTATTCATAGTAGGTTTTAATGTGCTATTTCCTACTTCGCATGTAAAGTCCATTTCAAATACGAAGGCCCGATTCCACTTAACAAAGTCATTAGGCGTCAGCAATAGGATCAGTGATAACAAAAGAAACCTGGCCAGGCCCTTTTGTGGCGTGATATTTTATGCATACATCGGTGTACCACACGTGCCAATTTGTAGTGGACCAATTAAATGACAAAAGTTTCGAGTGGCATCGGGCCTTCGTATTTGACCTACCTACCTATACGGTGGGTACGAAAATATATAACACATGGACGATTACATGGATGACTTACATGGATTTCTTATGGATGCCATTGTCAGAACTGGACCAAATTAAAATGGGACCAATCGGTGAGCTCTCAAAAAAAAATCATCAAAATGATTCACCCAGTCGGACGTTCTGAGGTAACAGACATAAAAAAACATACAGTCGAATTGAGAACCTCCTCCTTTTTTGAAGTTGGTTGAATTTCAAATTCTCCTTGTACATGCAATATGCCCATGAGGAAAGGGAAAACATTCAACAGCGGATTTCTGACCAAATTTGAAGTTAAAAATGTCATGTGAAGTTTTCTGGATTCAGTCTATTTTAAGAGAAAATTAGATTTTTTTTTAAACCGTTTTAGACCATTACGCTATGATAAACGCATTTTGGCACTATGTTGTCTTAGTCTTGTCACACTTAATTGACAGACATCAAATGAACAAAAAAATCTTTAATTCCCTAGCAAATGTAAAAAAAACCTTTAAAATGCATTTTTACACTATGTTGTCTTAGTCTTGTCACGCTTAATTGACAGACATCAAATGAACAAAAAAATCTTTAATTCCCTAGCAAATATAAAAAAAACCTTTAAAATGCATTTAGTTTCATTAATAAAATCCTTTTTTTGTGTATTAAGGCATACAAAACATCAAAGCAGTTTTCACCAAAACTCATTTAACATTTTTAGCTTCTTTTAGTCTCAGGAATATACTGCTATTTTTCCCTTTCCTCATGGGCACCTTGTATTTACATGCCAGTTGTTGTTGAGTGACCTCAACTCTAGAGGAACTACAATATTCTTACCCCCTTATTCATAAACGTTTGTTAACTTAACAAGCCGCTAATAATTGTTTATCCCTTTCGATCTTAACAATGTGTCCATAAGAGCAAAAGGGACAAACAATTATTAGCGGCTTGTTAAGTTAGCAGACGTTTATGAATAAGGGGGTTAGTGTTTCTGCCGACCTTCCGTCAATGCCGGTGAACGCGTCGCTCTGCGCGGGCGCACGCATTGTGCTTTTCTTCCATTTTTAAACGGAGGAAGTCGTATTTCAGTTTCGAACGCGTTCCTCGAACTAATTTACTGAAATGATGAACTTTTATCATTAAAAAAGCGTACATAGTTAGAAAACTCGCGGCGTTTAGAACCTTTTTAGTTTTTACAGGTTTGTTATTTCCTTATAAATAGAGTTTATTTTTTAATGTTTGAGAAGGAAGTCGTTTCTCAGCATTCTTTGGTTTTACAATTATTTTTATAGTTTCAGTAGTTTATTAAACTGTCTCTTAATTATGCTTTTGGTACGATTTTAGAATCTTTATAGGAAACATAACTTTTACATGAGCTGATCCTGTAAAATGATCATTTAATAAGTACCAAGACTATTTTAGTCTCTTACTACGTATTTCAATATTGTGGAGTCTCTAGTTTCATGACTTATTTTGTTATTTATTTTTAATGTGGTTCGCGTAATATGAAAAATATTTTAAACCTAAAACTTCCACAAATGCAATTGAAGAGTGTCACATTAAAAATAACAAGTTTCCATTAACTTTTAATCCCTCATTTTAATATAGGTCTTAAAACAGTCAACACAAAGTCTACATTCCTTTTCAAAAATTGTATGGGTATACTGCAATTTATCACCGAGTCAATATATTCCATAAAACTTCCCCTGAACGCATTATACTCGCTTAAGACATCGTATCTCTATACTCATTTTGTACTAACATACGCCGTTCTCAAAATGAACAACTTAAGGTGGATTCGACCCTATCCCTGCCGCTTATCTGCTAAAAGATGGCGCTACAATTGCACAAACACCATATTTTCGTCATTTTCTGCTAAACCGAAGATCAGAGTTAACATGTTTTGAGATACGCGCAAGGAGCAAAAAATCTAATGTACAAATTGAAAGCAACCTGCACAAAATACTGATCTTCTAAATCGCAATAATGCAAAAACTAGAAAATTATGTAATTTTACCCTGTAACGCACACTACTACACCTCCCGTCAGTACCCAATGTCAGTTGTACAATCATTACTCATCAATAAACTAGATGGCGCCAGTTAAAAGAACAGCTTTTCTAAATGGTCTAAGTTCTAACTAGAGGGCGCCAATTAGGAAATGACTTTATATTGTATTGTATATTTGTGAAAGCAAAACCAACTGCTGGTTTGGTATTAAAATCCCTACTTTTAACTGTACAGATATAACAACAGCTGTAGTAAAGAAGTTATTCCCGTACTCTTCGGGTAATACCTATCCGTCGCCGTTATGTACAACTCTTTAGAGTATTATATTTTTTGGTACAGCTACTTACTGGTAAATAAAAAAGTTATCAAAGAAAGTTACTTATGTCCCAAAACACTAGTATTTACCGCAGCGGGTCTCTATTCGCTAGGAACAATGTGGCAATATAATTACGAGTATAGATTGACCTAAGAAATTCATAGTATTATACTTGATCAACGGCACTAGCACATATCGTGCATGACAGGAACCTTGTCGCGGCTACCCGTCCCTTTTTGATTACATTGATTCAAAAGAGATGAGAAGTTGCGAGCAGGTCACAAATTGCTGCCAATATTGTTGTACAAGATGTGCTAGGGCCTCAAGTATAATAAGTAATAAAATGTGTAGGTATTTTGGGTAGTTCTATGGAGTTAGAAGATTGAAGAAATATATTCATTAGACACGTAGTAGTAGACCAAATTGAATGATCTGATGGACATTTGCCGACTTGCTTTATTACCAACTACGATACTGATGATGTACTAGTGGTTTATCGGACATTTAGATTTTAGACCTTGTTGGAGTAACATTTATATTACTAAATGTTAGCCTACATACCTACTATGTTAGTCTCCAACTAACATTTTACATTACATAATATGTAAGGATAGTGTTATCCTGTCTAAGTTTACCTACATTTTCGCCTACCATCCCATAAGATGCTAATTAGGTACGAGTACTTACTTAAATACAAACGCAACGAAGATTTTCCAGACACAGGCGAACAGCTGGACGCTCAATTTTCGGATGCTTTATACCATATAAACAAGGTGCTGTATTTCCGTTGTCAGAGAGGTTTCAGGAGTATTAGGATGCAGTGTAGTTAGACCCCCTAGAGTTTAGTTCATGTTTCAGAAGTACCTACTACCTAGGCATGTTACAGTAGCTAATACCTACTATTTTACGCGGTTTCAACATTTTTCATCACATTTGCTTTCTAAGCGCGCCATTGCTTGTGCATATTGCAGTGGGAGTAATAGAAAAGTGAAATTCCTTAGGGAATACCAATATTTCGTCTCATAACATATTCTTTGTCTGCAAGTGTTATAAAAAACATTGTATGCATCACAATCGGTAAGAGGCATACCTACTAACTCGAGTCATCAAAAGCCCTCCGCCTACGGCGTCGGGCTTCTAACACTCTCGTTAGTGATTAGTGATACTGTACTTACCTCCCTAGATGCACAATGTACTATTACGACCGCTCTGAAACATTTAAAAACCTTCTAGAGGGACTCTGTATTCCAACCTCACGGGAATGTAGGTATTTGTTTCTTGGCCACCTATTTAGTATAGCCGACGGCAATGGTCAAATGGTTGATAGTGGCTGTTTTCCTAGCTGTAGATGTTTGTCTGATAGCATTGCAACAGAATATATTATTATAAATTTTTGAAGGTAGGTAGGTAGGTACTTCTTGAACCTAGTATCTACAAAACGTACTAGAGAGGGAAAGGATACTTTCAGGCACTGTGTGCTTACCATAAGCTGCCGCTGCGTTTTTAACGCGGACTTACTTTCCATCCCGCCCGTAATCGCGTCTTGGGGCGAGCCACCCGTATAGAAAGCACCTATGTAAGTCCGCGTTAATAACGCAGGGGCAGCTCATGGTACGGCTACTGGTTCCACAGGAGGCGAGTAAGGGATGATTTGTCGACTTTTTTCTCGCTCACTAAACAAAGAGTAGATATAGATCCTATGTCAGTAAAATTAACAAATATACCTATACATATATATGTAGATGATCGTTGGCTGTTCACACTGACGCTTCCTCAGTGAGGGTTTTTAATATTTTTTTCTGACACTGGGGCGGTGATATGGCGTAAGGACCAAAAAACTGTCAAAATAAATACGCGAATTGAATTTTCTATATATTTTGTGGTTTATTTATTCTTAAAACCATTACATAAGGAATAATGTTTTCTAAAATAAATAAACGTTTTCGAGTCAATTCCCATGAAATGCCTTTAGTACTTACCGTTTGGTATTCGGATTTGATAGCTGGCTGCCAAATGGGAAATATAGTTTCCCGTCTGGTAGGATGAAATGGGACTAACTTTCCCATCTCGTATCTGGATTTGGTACAAACCTGGTTACAAACCGGTAATGATAAGTCCCGATTTAAAGCCAGTTACCTATTGGGATTTTAATCCCATTTCGAAGCTGGTTTGGTAGCCAATCTACTAAAGGATGAAATGAACAAAGTTCTAGTAATTTTGTTTAGTGTCAGTCATTTTGAGTTCCTGTTTTAGGGCCCAATCTTCAGTTCGGCGACAGTTTTCTAGTCGTCATACATTTATGAAATTAATAAACTCCAAATGTAACGATCCAAATGTAATTATAACGATAATGGCGAGACATTTCGAAATTATACTTCAAATAGTCTGGTCCCGCCATTATAACGTTATAATGGCGGAACCAGGTCCTGAATTCTGTCCATATTCTGTCGATTCATATTGCATCATTTAGTACTGACTGAATTTGTACTATTTGGTACCTGTTGTAAAAAAAATTGTACTTCTTTCATTCCAAAATTATATTTGAAATAGTCTGGTTCCGCCAGATCATTTGAAGCAGACTATTTGAAATATAATTTTAAAATGGAAGAGGTACTAATTTTTTTACAAGAAATATCAATACCAAATAGTACTAATTCAGTACTAAATAATGCAATATGAATCGACAGAATATGGACAGAATTCAGGACCTGGTCCCACCATTATAACGTTATAATGGCGGGACCAGACTGTTTGAAGTATAATTTTGAAATGGAAGAGGTATTATTTTTTTACAACAGGTACCAAAAAGTACAAATTCAGTACTAAATAAATATTGCAATATGAATCGATCGAATTCAGGATTTGGTTCCGCCATTATAACGTTATAATGGTGGGACCAGACTGATTGAATATAACTTTGAAATAGAAGAGGTACAATTTTTTTTACAACAGGTACTAAATAGTACAAATTCAGTACTAAATAATGCAATATGAATCGATCGAATTCAGGATCCGGTCCCGCCATTATAACGGTTACCTCCAAATACAATTAGAATTTCGATATTTCATGTTCAGTGCCTATGAATCTGACAGCTGTTTGGACCACACGCCTATATAGCGTTGCCTGCAAAAGATCGAAAACCCTAACTTACTGGCCAACGATACAGTAAATATAATAAACAGTAGCCGTACCATGACTTTACAAGTATCGGTAACATTAGGTTTTATTAAATACGTTGAGCAGGCCATCGCGCTCGCTCCTATTTGTAAGCGCGAGCACGATAGAATGCACGTATCGAGTAAAACCTTACGTAATTACGTATCCTTTACTTTCCAGCTCATGGCACGGCTACAGTACCTACCTACTCTTCTGTACTCTTCTGCTGAGAACTAATATTCGCTAAATTTAAATATTGGTGGCCTAAATATACGCATAGCTAAAACATAGGTTTCAATCTGTTGAGTATCGAAAGTTCATCGCCTCGTCTGTTCTTGTATCAACGTCTGTGCTATGTACAAATTGTTTTATATCCATGTAGGAATACTTCAGTAAATAGATGACGAATAGTACCTAATACCAAAGTTTGGGGCTACTATTAACGATGTAATCGAGATAATGGGTTGCCGAATGGTTGACACATACATATTATAGTTTTTATATACATAATATATTCTTGCTCTATATTCTATACTCTGTTTGGTTAGATATTTAAAAAAAGGTAAACAATCTTGCAGTATCTTTTTATTGAAACTACAAGTAGAAAATAAGTTTTACCAAATATACGTAATATAACAAAGGAATACAGTGATTTACATTGTTTTGATTCATTAAGTACCTAGTTTGGATTTTTAAATGCATTTTTCAATAAAAAGATAGTGCAAGATTTTTTACCTTTTTAAAATACCTAACCAAACAGAGTACAAGTGAGACAATTTTTACATTTTGTTTACAAGTGTGATGTTTGCGCCGGTAACCAATTACAATTATGGTCTCGTTTATACACTTTTCGACCCAGCGAATATTCGATCCGGTAGCAGTCGAGCCAACGTTTATTTGTGACCGAGATTATGGGATGACAATCTCGGTCACAAATATACGTCGATTGTCCAATCGAAACATTAATTTTGATTTTAGGATACATTATTTCTACGATTTTCGACAGAGCGAATATTCGATCCATAAAAGCCACTCAATAGCTTTTGGTAACTGTGGTTACCAGCTGTCACTCTTATTTTACATAGGAATAAAAGTAGCAGTTGAGCCAACGGACTTTAAGATACTCCTATAGTGCGTACGTATCTCAGTTCCGATTCAATAGTGACATACGAGGTTACTAAGAGTGGTGACAGTTTTCATAAGAACTCTACCTGAACTTCACTCCACAGAATGTGATATTTTTCTGCGCGAGTGCAAGACTGAATTTTCATAGTAGAGGAGAGTGGGGTACAGTGGATCCCTTTTTTTTACAAATGTTGTAGTGGTGTTATTTTTATTCGTAATTTTCTACATACCTTATTGTCCCACCTATTCCTTAGAGGACACATTTTCCAGTACAAGTATATAATTTACATGTAGCTTTAAAATCATTTTCATTATAAAAAAGTGAACTAAAGTTACCTCTTCAATCAAAAATCACAGAACAGTTCCTAGTTTGAGGTAAAAAAACCAAGAACAAGACTTTTCAGGTATAATTGAAAGTATTTTCCGTTATTTAGTTACTCCAATATTAGTATCACACAGATGAGCAAATTCGTAAAAAAAGAATACCGGATTATTAAAGCGATAAATAAAGCTAATGCAAAATTATCACAGTGCACCTTTATTCACTGTACCCCACTCTCCCCTATTTTTCTGCACAGTCTGGTTGGTACTGTATGCAGATATTTTCTCGCATAATGCATTCGCATAATATAGTTTGATGTTGGTGTTGAAATGTAGACCTCTTTAACTCTTGTCGGTTTCGATCGCCGACACTCATGTAGAAAATGCTCACTTTCATCACTTGTATTCAGTAACAATATTTATTCGGCAAAACACAGCTCATAATAATGTCGAAAATTAAATAGTATATAAACATTGTGCTTAATTAAAAATATATGAATGTTTCTTGTCACCAAGTTCAATACCATTTTCTTGAAACGTGTTCCGTTACATTTTCATTAGGTTCTTTCCGCTGAAGTATCTTCCCAATCTTCAACTGTATTTCAATATTCAACTGAAAAAATATGATTGTATAAATATAAGTATGGTTGCGAGATTAACAAGCCAAAGAAAAAGGCAAGTGTCATGATTTGGCAAGTAACGATTAAGTTAGCGTTAACTCGATACGTAAAGTAGGCGCTCGGCGCTTGATTCATGATGTACTGGAGCATCATGTGAGCGTGATAAAATGCTTTATGTATAGAGTAAACTCTAACGCTGAACAAAGTGTGCCCCGCCTGGAAAATGCCAGTGTTATGACCAGCCAGGTCAACAGATTAGACCCAGTGTGACTTTTTTTGTGGGGTGAGGTGAAACGGCGAGTATACGTTGAAGAGGCCCAAGTCCAATAATAAGAGCATTTTGATGAACTTAAAAGTGAAAACTTGTGATGGGAAATATCGAAGGAAACATTCATGTAAATTAATTAATAAGCATGAGAAATGGACTCCATTAATTAGGTATGTTTTTTTGATTCCAATCATTGTACATAATAGTAGTTTATGCAACTGTACGTAATGCCTGATTACGTATAGTTGCATACACTACTTTATCTACACACATATCATAAGTGCTCTAAGATGCGTTCAGAAACAGAGCCTTCTCATACTTGGCTCTCGACTTTTGCGGCAACAGGTTGTTAGTTGCTGTCATAGCTGCATTGAGTATGTCCGGCGGAGTGCTCATATCGTTATCCGAGTCACTGCCACTCATTATCAAATAATTATCAGTATTATCACAAAGTATTTACAACTTTTCACAATTTTTCACTTGTAAGGCAATAAACAAAAGGCAGGAATGGCACCGATTTGAATTTCTGTATTTTTTTTTTAATCATAGACAATCGAATGATGTCCCTATTCTTGTGTCACTCGATATGAAAATATCGTCCGATTGTTACTAAAAAATATACTGAATTAACTTATTGTGTTGATGACTGGCTGAATATTTATAGATACCAGAATAGGCACCCCACTTGAAGCTGTTCCAAATTTAAAACTCATAACCTCCGGAAAAATCGTATATAATGTTAACTTTATGTATGTGCCAAGTTCTGATGGTGGGTAATGCTGGTCATTGTCTATTGTTTCTGGACGCATTTTAGAGCACTTAACGATACTTGTGTAGATAAAGTTGATTTAAAATTTTTAAATACGCCTCAATAAAGAAAGTTTCTGTGCTACTTTGTAATTTTATCACGTTTCCCAGACATAATTTAAAACATTCGACAAATTTGTCAGCCTCCGTAGCCTATTTGGTAGTAACCCTGCCTACGAAGCTGGAGGTTCCGGGTTCGAATCCCGGCGAGGGCGTTATTTGTGTATTTATTTATCACAAATATTTGTTCCTTGGTCATGGTTGTCTATGTATTTAAGTATCTATATGTATCTATCTATTATATATATCGTCGCCTAGTACCCACATCACAAGCCTTAATTGAGCTTACCTTGAGACTAGGTTGATTTGTGTAAGATATCCCAAGATATTTATTTATTTATTATTTATTTATTTATAACACACAGAAAAATTCTTTATTTTGACGGGCCTAAGCCCGTGCAAGTAAGACGGAGGATTTGGGATCTAGTAAGATATTTTTGCCAAGTCATAATGATAAGTTGATACTCGATGCACATTACCGCCGCCGCTTTTATGCCGGGATAGATGGCGCTGCCATACGAATAACATCGGATCCGTGATAAACAATTGTGTAAAATTTGTATTTATATTGTTTTGCCTAAAAAAACTATTAAGTGCATAGACGATTGGCTAAATACTTAGTGGAAGTGAAATCTACACGAAAAACTACTTACCAGCAGTTGAAAGTGAAATTAATTATTGGCCCTCTAAGGCTGGACATTTTTTGACATCTATGTAGTGAAAATAAACAAAAACTTAGAAGACCGTGAAAGAATTAGTTGCTGTGCGAATGGGTCATAAAACGAACAAGTGAATTAGATACTCTGAAAATAATAAAAGGCCTAATTTCACAAAATTAGATGCATAAAGATCGTTACGATACCTAGATCATATAATTTGAGTATAGTGCCATCCAGCGGATGCTCAGTGAACACGACCACCTCCTGTACAATTCAAGATTCATATCTCAAGTATAATTCTGCCCGGATATATTTTTACGATAACTCAGAAGTCTGTATCTTTGTAATTAAGTGGTTTATGCTGTGGTTAATAATTAATAAACGTATCTATTACCCAAAAAAACTATCAACATTATCAGCGACATCTAGCGACACTACCCTGAACCTGCAGGCAACACAGATACCGATCGATATTGAGAGAGCGAGATAGTGGAAAAGAAGGGCACCACAGTAGTTTTCTTACTTTATCTACTAAACTTGAGGAACGAGACAATACGAGAAGAAGAGAGATCGCGATATCCGCGTTATCTGTATTCGGAGCATTGGCTAACAGCCGCTTGCCGTAAAAATAGGCCTAACTTTTGAACTTTGCGTATAAACAGTTTGATTGCTTATATTAATAAAAGCAACAAAGCATCAATTATGAAGTGTTTGGCGTGCCCTAACCCCTTAACAGACACAGAAGCTCTAATATGCGTAGTATGCAAAGATACGTACCATCATACATGTCTTAACATAACAACAGCAACCTTTATGACCAGCAACTATTTAATTAAAACAATGTGGCATTGCCCGCGTTGCTCAAATGTTACATCTAGGCGTAAAAATGACAATACACCTGTACGCACACAATTGGAACAATCACTGCTGGATAGTTCGGCAATGTCAGTTGGTGATATGAACGACACAGTCGACTATCATCATCGCCCATTGGGCGACAGCAACCTACATGAAATAACACAGCGAAACATTGTAGAAAGTAATACGGATAACGGAATTATAGACCAAATGAGCAGACTACTAGACCAGAAATTGCAACAAAACAATAGCCGTTTGATGGCTCACGTGGAGAAAATTATCCAATCTGGCATAAATACTGCAATGTCTCAAATGAACCAAAACCTCACTGAAAAGTTTAATGAACTATTAACACAAAATAAAACCTTAGGCGAAGAACTACAGTTTACAAAAAATAAAATAGAAATCTTGCAACAAGAAAATTCAAAAATTAAATTGGAATTATCAGCGTTGCAGGATAAATTTAAGAATTTAGACCAACAAAAAAATGAAGATTACGGAAAAAATATAATTTTATATGGGCTCGACGAATATCCGGGTGAAACTGAAAACGAACTCTATCCACGCTTAAGCCAGATGTTCTACAATATCCTAAATATTGATATAAACGGATTTATCGAATCTGTCAATAGAGTTGGTAAACAAGGGTACCGTCGACCCGTAGCAATAGAACTCATCAGTAGGAGGATGAAAAAATTTATACTCGACAACGCCAACTGCTTTAAGAACACTGGTTACGCAGTTTCTCAGCACCTAGACAAACAAGCTTTAGAACACAGAAGATTACAGAGGGAACACCTGAAAAACGCTAGAAAACAAGGAAAATTCGCGTACATCAGAAATAATCGCCTGTACGTTAACGGAAAGGAAGTTTTTATATCTTCGAAATCATCCAATGATAAGTCTCCACCGAGGGCCTCCATCGTGACTGATCAGCAAGAAGCTTCTACAGAACGTGTACAAACATCCACTTGTGCTACAAACCCCGGTTCTTCGAATGAAATTCGGCGGGATACTGGACTTTTTCGTGAATAACTTGAACGCTTTTTACCAGAATATTCGTAGTATAAAAAATAAACGTCATTTAATAGAAAGTGAACTGGATGATGACATCGACATTCTTTGTATTGCTGAAACTTGGATTTCTGCGGCCAAACTGGATCTCCTACGTGTCGACGGCTACAAACTGGCTTCGTACTACTGCCGCCCTAACAACGAGGGCGGAGGTGTATGTATATTTGTTAAACAAGATATGGAGTACTTAGAATGTAAAGAGATATGTGATATGTCGATTGAATCATTATTCGAGGTATGTGCTGTTGAACTACCAAGAATAAATAAACTTTTCGTAAACGTGTACTGGCCCAACAGACAACGTATGCCTGAAAATTTCTTTGAATTATTAGAAAACCTCTTAAAATATTTGCGAAATAAATACGCAAAAACAGATGTTACAATTGGCGGTGATTTTAACGTAAACGTACTGGAGAATACAAATTGCACAAAAAATCTTCTAAATTTAATGTCTAGCTTTAACTATAAACAACATGTTCAAGAACCGACTAGACTGACAGATACGAGTGCCTCTTGTATTGATCTTGTATTTACCAACTACACTTGTAACATAAACGTAACTGTGAAGGACTTTGGACTTTCAGACCACAAAGGAATTCGAATCTGTATACCGTCAATCAAAATAAGCTTGAGAAACATTTGGTACACATGGCAACGACATTTTAGCAAGAAACATATAGAGTTATTTAAATCAAAATTAGGAAAAATTAATTTTACAAACATATTGACAGGACAAAAAACTGTAAATGAAAACTACAGCACTTTTCATGAAATATTAACCGATTTACTAAATACATGCATACCGAAAATTAAGACTAAAATAGTAATAAATAATACTAGGAAAACATGGTTGACGACAGGTATAAAAGTATCATGCAGGCATAAACGGTTATTAAAAGCATTCAAAACTACAGCAAATAACTCCATTCTTAATAAATACTACAGTCAGTACGAACGATTGCTTAAAAAAACAGTTTCCGCGTCAAAAAAGCTACAAAACATTAAAAAAATGAGAAAATCAAGTAATACTGTCAAAACAATGTGGCAAATTGTACGTGAAAATACTAACAAACTTCCAAAGAGAGATAGAGCCAATATCGAACTAAACATAAATAATCAATTAACTAAAGACCCAGCACGAATAGCTAATTACTTCAACGACTACTTCTCATCCGTAGGCGCAATCGATGCTAACATCTCACCTCCGCGAGGATTGCCCCCAATTATACGCCCAGAACATTCATTCTTTTTGAACCCGGTCACCCCGCTCGAAGTCTACAAAATAATAAAAAACCTTAAAAATAAGCGGAGTTCCGGCCAAGACGAACTACCACCTTTGCTGATTAGAGAATGTGCAAGTGAACTAGCTCTACCACTAACTCTTATCATAAACCAGTCCTTTGCTGAGGGTGCTTTTCCTGATCTGCTGAAACTCTCGGTTATCAAACCAATACATAAGAAAGGAATACTGAGTGACACTACTAATTACCGCCCAATAGCTCTCCTATCAACAATTTCAAAAATCTTTGAGACCGCTATGGCAAATCGCCTATATTCCTTTTGTGAAAAATTCAATATATTTCACGACTCACAAAATGGTTTCAGAAAAAACCGGTCAACTACTCTAGCTGTTTTTAAATACATGCAAGATATTTTAAATATAATAAACAATAAAAAATACGCTATTGGCATATTACTTGATATGAGTAAAGCTTATGATCGGGTACTTTACGATATTCTATTGCTTAAGTTGCGCGGAATTGGTGTAAGGGGCTTACCCTACAACTGGTTTGTCTCCTACCTGTCGAACCGGACACACTGCGTAGAAATTGAATTCTATAATCACGCAACTGGAAATATACAACAAATTCAATCTAAATTTACTAAGGTTACCCAATCAATCCCCCAAGGCAGTGTACTCGGATGTATTTTATTCTTAATTTATATTAATGATTTGCCCAAAATAATAAATTGTTCTAGCATACTTTTTGCTGATGATATATCATTGGTGATCTCGTGCGATAATAATATTACCCTAAAAAATAATCTTGATAAAATTATTTCGGATATTGTTAATTGGCTAAACGAACATAACCTTGAAATCAATTTCACCAAAACAAAACTTATAGAATTTAAACTCTACCAAAAGCGCAGCCTAGATATAAACTATAGCTTCGAGAATACGAAAATGGAATGTGTAGATACTGCTTCACTGTTAGGAATTAATATCGACTCTGCAATAAACTGGAAAGAGCATGTTCATCAAATATCTCTTAAGTTAAGCCGATTCACCTATGCCCTCTATGAGTTGAAAAAATGCACCGACTTAAAAACAGCTACTTGTGCTTACTATGCCTACGCGCATGCATGGTTGCAATATGGAATTATATTGTGGGGTAATAGTTCTGATGCTGTACAACTGTTCAAGCTCCAAAAACGCTGCCTAAGAATCCTAGTTAATAAGGATAATATGACAAGTTGCAAGCCATACTTCATTGAACAAAAAATTTTAACCCTGCCGTCAATTTACATCCTAGAAGCTGCTATTTTTGTAAAAAATAATACTTCACTATTTCCTCAGTACTCACACGGACCATCATTGCGACCTCGAAAAAAACTAGCCTTACCTGCCACAAAAATGAAAATGGTTAGCTCTGGCCCGTTTGCCATGGCAGTAAAAATATTTAATAAAATGCCAAATAAAATCAAGGACATATGTGATTCACGTAAATTTAAAATGCAATTAAAATCTTACCTATTAAATAAAGCTTATTATACCATAGATGAATTTCTGAATGAACATAAAAATTGTATTTAATATTGACATTCTATATAATAATTAAATTTTTGATTGGGTATTTATATGAAATTTATGATCTCTAGAATTAAGTATTGTTTATATTTGTAAAAATCGTGTTATATAATATTTAGTTTTAATTAAATTGCTATGCTCTACCAGAGCTCATGTGTGAACTGTGTAACTAATTTAAGACCTTATTGTACAACATGAACCGCAATAAATGATTTGAATTGAATTTGAATTGAATTGAATTTTCCAACCCGCCATGCCGCGTGCGATGACGTTTTAAATAAATAGTTGCCAGTTCGTGTGTTTTGCTAGTTATG